>JAUESP010000166.1:0-36464 GCA_030914335.1 Drosophila borborema | reverse complement strand
TGAATATATATTATTGAAACATATAAGAGCTAGACTATATTTGTCATATAAATCATGTCAAACAAGAGCTTTACTATTTTTGAAAGCTGTGTTTTAGCAGCTTTTAAACGATATGAATTTAATAATAATTTTACACATTTAATTACAAATTGTCTAAAATGTTGTAAAAATATAAAACTTTAACAAAAACTGCTAGACTTTTAAGTGTGACAAATTATATAAAATTCAAGCTCTAAAAAAGAACTGATTCTTATGAGTTTTTAGTTCAGCTCACTAAAATTTGTTCATCAACAGGAACAAAACTGTATTTGACTTTATGCACCATTCAGAGATATAATCTACAGGGTAACTCTGAGTCAGTCACACTCATTTATTTTCTCTTTATGGCAAGCTGTCGGGTTTATTGTCAGTTTTATGAGCCAAGTCGCCCCCGCTGCAGTTTTAAATGCTTGGCGATCAGCGCTAATGCCACAGACGCAGGCCCCTCATTAAAGTGGGACAACAACAACAACAAAAATAACGAGAACAACAACAACAACAACGACAGCAGCGCATCCACTCTTCATCTCCATCTCCATCAGCAGCAACACTTTTCTCACCTTCCCGTTTCAATTGTGTTTCGTGTTGGCTTTTTGTCTTTTTGGGGTCACGCCAAGGCCTATTAATTTTTTTTCCTGTTTTATTTTATTTTATCTTATTTTTTTTTTGTGGCTGTCTCGACATTCGTCGCGCGCGTTGACAAAATTAGAAGCGTGTGGGCGGGTCGCTGGAGTGTTTGCTAAAGGGCAGCGAAGGCGTGGCATTTGGCATTGCTTTTCACACTTCTCCGGTTTGCCATCAAATTAATTAATATCATAAAAATATCAAAGCTTAATTATCATAAATAGACAAATGACAACAAATATTATGCGACTCATTTGTTTGACTTTTTTTTCCGTTGTCCGGAAAACTGGGGAAAAATTTGGAAAAATAATGATAGAGCAGTGCGAAAAGTCACTCGAGCATGTTTATCTCGAGTCAATTTCATGGTATTCTTGTTTCGTTTACGTGTTCCTCTAGGTGGATCATTAGTTAAATGCATTGAAAACGACGCTTGACACTAATTTGTTGGCATCTCATTTAATTTCGACAAATTATGATATTTTCCTCATTTGCCGAAATGAATACTAATTAATAGGGGGCATAGATGCTTTAACTAGCTGCAGCAGTAGATGAACAAGAAAATATTTAAGATTTTAAAAAGGTGCGAAGAGCATAAATTAACCAATTTAATGGGCCACATTAAAGGCAGATTTTAGATATTTTTGAAAAACATTTTTTTTTCTGTAAGATATGTAAGAAATACATATTAGATTTTTTTTTATAATTATTTTAATTAATTAATTAATTAAGTATAAAAATATATTTTATATTTTTGTATATTTTTTTTTGTATTTAAAATTCTCTATAATTTTTATTGCATAATAAAATAAATTAAATTAAAATTGGACTCTCCAAAATTATATATTTCTTAAATCTCAATGCATTTGCAATGCAGTTGAATTATAAAATATATATTAAAAAAAAAAGATTAAGAAAAAATATGAAATATATATTTTATTTGGTTTTATTTATTTTTTTTATTTTTCTTTTATTTTTTAATATTTCATTTATGTAGAAGAACATTTTGGGGTATACATATTTCTGCAAATAAAATGAAAAAAAAAAAGATAAATAAATAAATGGAAAGTTATCCTTAAAAATTTCAGATTTCGAATTTTATAACTTTCCGCATAGATTTATTTCCGTGACATAAAAAAGAGTATAAATTTATTCATAATATTAAAAAATATTTATATATATAAATAAATAATATATATGCATTTCAATAAAATTTCTATAAGAATAAATATTTAAATATAAAATATGTGAGGATTCTAATAAAATTTTCATACCTATAAAAAATATTTCAATATATAATCATAAATAAAAAATCATAAATAAAAATAAAATCAAAATGCTAAAAACCCAAATCGAAATCTTTGGAAAACATTTTTGTTTTGCTTTTGCCCAACTCCAAAATTTTATTGCCAATGCATTAAAACTTCTTTCGATATTTCTTTGCGGCAGTTTTGATTGATTTTCTGTGTTTCGCTAACTCGACGCACTTTAAGAACTGTCGAAGAAGCTGTCAATGCGCAATGCCAATGTCAAACGCAAGTACAAGTTCCAATGCCATTTCGTATGTTCACATGTCTGTGGACAATTGCAACCACCGCAGCGAGCTGACAATCGCCTCGCACTCAAAATCAGAAACTAAAAGTTCACTATGAAGTAAAATCAATTGTGTTCAACCCCAAAAGAAATACCGAAGACCTCGCGCACACTTACCAGACAGATGTCAAAAACATGAACGACGACGAAAGCAAAGAAAAATAAAGAATATATATTAAATCTATTTTGAACTGAGAAAAAAATAAGTTGAAAAATAAAAGTGTCATAAGGCATTTTGGTTGTGCGACAGGCTGCTTCCAAGTCGAACTCCAGATGGAACTGCGAGTCGACAAATAAAACTGTCAGTTTTAATAACTAAACACAGCAGCAACAACAACAACAACAACAACAGCTATAGAGGCAACAAGTGCACTTCACTTGATGTACTTCCAACGAAGCTGTTGTTGTCGCAGCATTCATCAATGGAAGCGAGAGAGCGAGCGAGCGAGTGCGAGAGGGAGAGAGGGAGAGATAGTGCTGCTGGCATTGTCTGTGTCTGCGCCCCCCCAAGCGCTCGACTTTTGTGCCCCTAAACAACTTCACTGTCCCGCTGACAGATTACAGCTGCGATAAAGCCTTCGACTAAAATTATATACATTTAGAACTATATATACATATATATATATATATATATATATATATATATATTTGTCTCTCTATGAACTTGGGGTTATTTGACTCGAAAGATTTTTAATTAAAAGTAAAGCAGCAATGCATCGCTGATAACTTTTTGTGTGTCGCTCTGTTAAAGTTCTTCGACATTTCACTGTAATCTCCACAAGTCTTTCGTCTCGTAAATATATCAAAAAGCGTATTTTTATTTTCGTACATCATTTTGGTTTAGACTTCGATTTGATTTGGGGTCGACGCGCCTCTTGATAATCTCTACGGCAATTAGGTTTCAAGAAATTTATGTTTATATGCAGTCGACTGATAGCTGAGCTCTTAACGACTCGCTCTCTCTCTCTCTCTCTCTCTCTCTCTCTCTCTCTCTGCTGTTGTTTTTAAAGTTTGTGTAAATTGAAAAAATATATGTATATGTATTAGAAAATAAATTTAAAACTAAAACAACAACTGTAAACTAAAAACTAAAACTAAAACTGAAAACTGAAACTTTAATGCAATTTTCACATCTTCTTTGTTTCATTGCAGGTATGTCTATGGTATAAGTTTCTACCTTGGCTGGTTTAACAATAGCAAAAAGCCAACACTCGAGTTGACTCTGGCTCTTGCTGTGGCTGCAGCAGCAGCAGCTGCTGCTGTTGGCCGCAATTGTGTCAACGCTGGCGTGAAAATCCATTAGAAGTGAACTATGTCAATCGATTGAGGCAAACGAATGCGGAATGTGAGAAAAAAACAAAAGCAAAGCGCAAATGAGGCAAACGAATGCGCGCCAATGGAAAACAAAAGCAAACAATTTTCGTATGCATAAAGAGCATATAAAAATGCGCACACAGATACATATGCTTTTGGCTACGGCTACGGCAACGGCTTCAGCTAGAATTCTAGTTCTATATTATCATGTTGGCATGAATTATTTAGCTGTCAGCTACCCAAATGCATTTCTAATGCAACCCAAATTTACTCTCTCTTGGAATATTCGAAACTTGGAACTTAGTTAGTCGCTGCTCGAATTCGACCCAAATCTAATTGAGTGACCGACCTCAGCTAGAATTTGCTGCCATCGTCAGGTAGCTAAGCGCTTTAGGGGCGGGAGGCATTCACTCATTGATTTCTCTTACTTCTGTTTGCTTCGCTTTTTGTTTGGGCTGGCTTAAGTGGCTTCGGTCGGCAGTCTTACGAAATCCCAAAGAAAAGAAAACAATAACAACATTAAATTAATCTCAATTGAATTTAATTGACATACATCGAGACAAGAGCCATGAACGGAAACAGAGGAAACTGTGCATCCAAGCATCGAGCAGTCCATTAAAATTTTATACAGCTTTTCGTGACTCGAAAATGGGAGCAAACATTGATTTGCTTCACAAAAGGTCAACATGAAGCGATAAATTATCTAAATACGATTACAAATAATTCACATTTGTAAACTTAAAATTTGACAGTGAAGTGAAAATCTATAACATTTCTATTTGTATTATGTTCAAATGTCGGTTCGCAGTTTGAATTATCTGATAGATATTTTGCTCATTAGCCATTTGATAGTCATCTGAATGCATATAGCTTGTGGCTACTCACAACTGTCGAACTGCCATAGATGTTCATATAAACATTGTTTGGATAGCCAATACGTATTTAGTAAATTGGCTAATTAGCTAATATTTAACTGTCAGATTAGATTAGCTAACTGATAGATGCAGTGTTGGCTATACATACATGCCAGCATGGCACATATATTTATACTTCTCTTTGTTTCATTGCAAGATACTTTGCTAACTCTATTTGTCAGGGCGAAAGATACATTTACATGTAAAAGATACTTTATTTGGCATGCTGGCAAAAGTATCTTTTAAGATGCTTATGCTTGGCAAGTTGTGAAAAAAGTGTGTCTTTTAGCTATAAAATTGTTTACTTTTAGCTATTAGAGTGCAAAAGTGGGAGGGGCTTATGAAATGCACAAACAAATTATTTAAATGAAGAATTTCACTTTTTTAAGGATTTTCTCATTTTATAATACTACATTTTGAATTGTATCTAATATAAAATTTTTTAGATAAATTAATTATTATTATTTTTTTTTTTTTAACCAGATAATCAGGGAAAATAATATTTAAGTCTCAAACTTGATTACTTCTTCAGTAAGCAATTTAAAAAATTATTTATTGGGTGATGCGATTTCCTTAAATTGCGTAAAAGTGGCAGGATGTTAAATATTATATATTTTTTTTTAAATGAATAATATTTTATACTGTTAGAGATTTTACGAGATTTCATTTATAATAAACATTTCTTGTAGTCGTACTTTTTTTTTTTTTTTTTAGATAAATTTGAAATTTGAGAAAGTTGTATAAGAAAAAAATATCTAAAAAATATAAAATATAATTGAGTATCTTAAAATAAATATTTATTTTTATATTTGTTGCCATAGAACGCCATGATAGAGTAAACGATTAAAATTAAAGTTAAATTATAATATAAACGATACTTTCAATAAGTATTATTAATTTAAAGATACTCAACAATATTTTTGTATCTCATAGATACTTTACTTAAAGATACTTTCCATAAGAAATATTCTATTTGAAGATACTCAGCTATATAGTATCTCATAGATACTTTTTTCTTATATTCTTAGATTCTATTTGTATTCCTAATATTTTTATTTATTTACATCAATTACAAAACTTTTGCCAACTCGTATATAATTTGCTAGTTAAACATGCAATCTACCTAGTCAAATGCTTTGCTTTACAGTATTTATACTTAACAAGCAAGAAAAGTATCTTTTTAGCTGTCTGTCTGTTTACTGCTGCTGTTGCTGCTGCCTGCCTGCATTGGCTGCCCGGCCAATCAGGCATCAAACAATTGTATTGCCTCATCAGCAATGGAGAGCTAGCCAACTAGATGGCCCTTTTGATTGATGCCATGTTGACAGAAGGCTTCTCCTGCTATCAGCTACACGCCCATTCTCCAGCATCTCCACCTCAGCCTGTCAATCGGCCTTCAAGCAGCTGTTATTATCAAATAACCGCGCATATCAAATAACTGAGCACACACACAGACACTTTGCCAACGCAGCAGAAATTTGCTGAGCATACGAAATGCTACTTCAGAGCGACATTCTTCGTGTGGCTGTGGCTTTGCTCCATGCACAAATGGACTTAAATGATGTTTACGAAGCCGCAGAGCGACACTGGCTGCAGTTCACGTTCCATTCAGTTCAGTTCAGTTCAGTTCAGCTCTCTCCCCAGTTGGCTTGGCTTGTGCTCCTGCGTTGGCTGTTTGCACATTTGTTTGTATTTGCCAGATATTTGTGTATCTTTTTCTTTTTTTTTTTTCCCCCATTGTTACACTGAGTGTGTGTGTGTGTGTGTGCATGTGCAGAAAGTGCAATTTGATATTATTGCCAACCAGCAAATACTCTAAGCGCCACCACACACAAAGCAGTTTGTCTCTAACTAGTAGGGACTTATAAAGACCAAACCTGTATCGTTTCCACTCCATGTCTTCCCCTCTCTCACTCTGTCCGTCTCTTTGTAGGAAAATATTGCCATTTTGTCACATTTACTTAACTGCCAAGGCAGCTGTGATATCTGTGGCCTGTGGCTGTTGAGGTTTTTGCTCGCTTGTATTGTTCGAATTGTGGCGCACCACCTGCTCTCACCTGCAGTGCTCTGTTCCTTGTTGCTTTTCGCTCTCGACGTTTTTGCTTTTGCACGCTAAATATGATTAAATATTTCGTAATGAGGCTGCGGTTTTCATGGCGTTGACATTGTTTGCCGTTAGTTCGCCCCCACAGCTAGACAAGCAGGCGAGCAGGCAGGGCTAATTGACAGCACACGACAAGCTTGGCTGAGCTGCTTGTGGTTAAAGTCTGTAGCTGTAGGCTAAAATAAATTTTGGAATTCGTGCTATAATTAGAAAGTGAGGTCTAAAAGGATTGAGCATGCAGATGATTTATAGATTTAGTATCTAAGAATAGAATTTATTAAGTCTCTCTCATTGTGGAATGGCATAAAATGGCTATATATTTAAATAAATTCATATAAAATATGAAAATCACTCAAGAATTATAAATTGTATGCAAAAAGTTATTCGAGCATGGCATATGAGAGGGAGAGGGGGAGAGAGACAGAGCTAGACACCTTTGTTGACATGAATATTTATAAAGACTTTTTCTCTAAAAATATATATTTTTAATATTTTTAAGCAACATTTGCTACTTTGCACCTCAAAAATTTGTGCATCTTCCAAATATTTCTTGGAATTATTTTGGTAGCTAAAGGTCTTCTCGCAATTCAGCTCAGGTATTAAATCTGATACTCGCACCTTTTTGGGGACCGGCTAGACCTAGACCAAATAAAAATGCCAAAGCCATAGCTCATTGACTGGGACAAGGTCATAAACTCTCACGCACACACACACACACACACACACACACAGGGAGTATCTGGTTTACATTTGCTACAACAGTTTTTCGGCTCGAACCGATTAAATTGTTTTTTTTTTTTTTTCGTATAAATTTCAAATTAACAACCACTCGACTCTGAAAAGTATACTGATTTATTTTGGATTTATATTATTCAGCTGTAGTAGCATCACACGAGTGGGTTGACAACAAGAACAACGCCAGGACTCGGGACCTTTTTGCTGTTAGCCTTGTGCGCTTCCTGTGCGTGTGCCCAAAAGAGGAGCCAAAAAAGAAGAAGAGACAGAGAAACAAAATAGCATGGCAAGCATTTTATGAGCTCTGCCTTGATTTTGCGTTTAACCCTTCGCATGTAATTTTTTTGGTTTCTTTTTTTTTTTTTGGGTTGAGGCTTGGGCATACCCTTTTGCTGCATCGGATCAAAGGATTACGAAAAGTTTGGTGATGCGTAAAATGAGTTTGATGTTGATATAAACACGTTGATGATGTTTTAATGTAAATAAAACTCTAGAGCATCCAACCAATTGAGCCGAGAAGCGCCTGTAGACGCTCAAACCGTGTAATGATGTGTAATCGTCTTGCGGCTGAATTTGTTAAACAGTGTCACGGATACGATCGCAACTAAGTGGCTAATCAATGGCTGAGCTGAAATGTGAGCTGAGATAACAAATTTGACATTGTTAGAGGTGAGCAATGGGTGAGACAGGCAGGACAGAGGCAGGACAGCTTGATAAGCTCGATTAGCCTCTAGGTGGGCTAAAGCTTACCTGGAAAGTAGGTTTGATCTAGACTAGCCAAAGGAGCTGCAAGAGTTTCTTAAGTTAAGTAGCTAAACCTTCCTCAAACTCAGCTTGAAACTGAAATTTCCTTATAAATGTTAGATTAAATAATTAAAAAAGATTCTAGACTCTAGCTTTTACAGGTAAACTAAAATGAAAATAAATATTAAAGTCAGAATGAGTAGCTGTAGCTATTTTTTTTCTTCTAGCTACAAACACAATAAGTAAAAAAAAAAAAAAAAAAAAAAAAAATACTACTATAATAATAATAATAATAAATAAATAAAAAAAAAAAAATAATAATAATAAAAAAAAATAAAAAAAAAATAAATAATTTGTTTATAAAAATAAATAAATACAATTTTTATAAAAATAAATAAATACATTTTTCTTATAAAAAAATAAATGAATAAATTTTTATGTATAATATTTTTTTTTTATTTAAAAATAATTAAATAAAATTTAGAAATAATTTGTTTATTTATTTATTGTTTTTTTTTTTTTTAATATTTTAATATATAATATATATTATATTTATAACATTTCTTAATCATATATAATTTTTTTATTTATTAATTTTTATTATTATTTTATTATTTTATTAATTTGTATTATTATTTTTTTATTTTTATATAATATTTTTTTTGTATACGAACATTTACAAAACAAAAGCAACTTTCGCAAACACTTCAAAGCCAGCAATTGACTTTTCTCAATGCTCAGGACTTGCTACATCAAATACCTGCCCATAGCTGACCTCAAGTTACACATGTTCAAATACCAAATTTACAATAGAAAAGTGAGTTTCGAGTTATTTCTTGTTGCTTTTCACTTGTTCGTATTCAAAAAAAGGAAAGTAAATTGAACTTTCGTTTCCTGCAGCAACCTTTTCCAATATATATGCCATTTAATTGTTGTATTGATGTCTGCTTTTTGCGATAGTTTTTTTTTTTTGCAGCTGCTGCTATTGCTATTGATGCTGTGCCATTGCGTATTCTGTCATTTATTTCTGGGACCAGTATAAAAATCGAAATTGAAATGTCAAAGTCTCTCGGCTGACAGAAACAGAATTCAGTCATGGGATTGCAATATATATAGATGTATAAATATATATATATATAGAGAGAGAATTTGGCTAACCCCTAGGATTGGAGCTGACGCCAAACAAACAGTTTATTAAGTGTATGTGCTGTCGTCCTTCGTCCTTTTCATGCACGCCTGAGCAACTGCTCCAGCTGCTGCTGCTGGCCAAAAATTGATGCGTGACCGCAGCACGTACGATTTTTTCGTTGGCTATAAATTCTCAACACTCTGTCAAAAAAGTGTTTTAAAAAATGTTTATAATTTTTGAGTGGCATTCGGTTGTCTGAGCCACGTCTGCACCTTTGCGCCTTGGAGCCGAAACGCTTGGCACCACTTGGCCTCGGCACGCGCCGTACACGAAATTATAGTAGGGTTCAATGTCCCCAAGGCATCATCGCCTTCGTCTTCATCTACGTTTCAATGACGTACTGAAATTCTCCGCTCATGCCTCATGCCTCAGACGTGCGTAGTTTTCTGTATGACTGGGCACTACACACATACACACTCGCAGTCGTATTCGGTCGACTGCTGTCTTATATAATGCGCTTATTACGATGGCACATAAAATAACAATTTATCTGAGCATTACAAATTCGCTCCCCCTCGCATTGAGGCCTTTTTATGTCAGCTAACTGCCAGGATACCCGCATCCTGTCAGCCTCATTCAGCTGCTTTTCCCATTGCGCCTAATGCTATCATTATGCTAATAGTTTTATTGCCGCTGCACTTGCTCTGTGTGTGCCCACACACACACTCTCTCTCTCTCTGTCTCTCTCTCTGTTTCCCCCACATTAATGTTTAATGAATTTATTAGCACATGCAGGCTACCTTTTCAGCTGGTCCTTTGTGCGCACCTCTGTGTCCAACGCAATGCTCATATATTGATATTTGTATTGATTATATGTGACTACCTGAGCAGCAGCAGCACGAGCAGGAGCAGGAGCAGCAGCAGCAGCAGCAGCAGGAGTCGGTGCTGCTCTATGCTCTTAGAGCTGAGCTCACCTGTCGCACAGCTGCTAACTAAATAAAATATCAATAAAATTTCGCTATTCTTAGCTCATGTTACGCAAGGCATGTTTCTGGTTTACTCGGCCTCTTTGATATACTTCAATTTCTGCTAATTGCCCATGGAGCTCATTTGGAGAAAGGTCACAGCAAACATAATTAAAGTATATTTAGAAATATTTTATTAATCTATCCGCACTAAGAACTGAAATTGATGACAACTTAGATTAGTTTTGGGATACAAATATAGAAGCTGAAAAATATTTATTATAATTAAATATATAAATGTATATACAAAATGGAATAATATATACATTAAATATCTCTATGCAGAACATTTATTAATATAATTTACTTTTACAATTATTATTCCAAGTCTCAACCTAATCGCTTGTTATTAACGTATTCAAAATCTTATAAATATGGACATTTGCTCTCTTTAAACCGCCTTAAGCCATATCTAAATGATTTCAATATTAATAAAAAATATATAAATATTATGTTTAATAAATTTTAAAGTTCATTTGCATTTACAATCAACCATATATAATCTCTTATCATAAATTTAATCTCTTATATAGGCAAGAGCTTATTATATTATTATTAATATTTTCTACCACTATATCGCCTTAAGCGTTATCTTAAAAAATATCTATTATAATTATTCCATAAAGTCGCAATTCAATCATATTTTCATCCAGAAGTCTACTAATATTATTAGACTTAATGCTGTTTGCTGCTGACAAGCAGGAAAGGAAAGTTACAAAAAAAAAATTCATTTATCGTTATATTTAGCAAGAAGGGAATACAATCGAGGGCAATTCTTTGGGCTAGGCAAGAGTCCTTTGACATGCGTGAGGGGCGGGTAACAACCCCGAAACCTGCTGCCACAGAAACATCTGTTGTAAGCGCATTAAATACTCACTCAGCAGGCATACAGGCATAGAGTTCGTTGATGGTGCGAGGGTCAGGGGTCACTCAGTGAGCTGTGCTCGATGAGGCGCACGTTGAAGATGACACAAATTTAGAGTGGACTATTGGGTCAACAATCAGAATGTCTGTAGGCCGGGCCAACCCTCAACGTAGGCTCAATGCTGTACAATCTTCTGGCTATTTATTAAGCCTTCAGCATTGTCCACGTCTCATTTTAATTGCCGGCCAGCCCCCAAAACTGGCTTGACCTTTGGCCAGTAGTTACGCTTCAGTGAATGTTTCCGAATTGAGAATTGTGAATGCTGTCTTGTGCGCTTGGCCAACCCCTGTTGCTGTTGCCATTCGAACTTGTAATTCAATTATAAAATTCTCATGGTCAATACGCTTTAATTGCGGTTTTTATGTGGGCGCGTGCGGATTTCGACAGTGGATTAGGTGCCTCCCCCCAGAAAAAAAAAAGTCAGCTAGCAAAGCGAACAACTGAAACTGGGCTCGTGAGTGTTTTGTTTAGTTTCCGTTGGCCGTTGTTTGGCTGTCATTCGCACACAGTCGTCGCATTAGTGTGAGCCAAAAACTCATTTAAGGCCCAAAATGGTGTCCCCATGGAGCATTTTGGCAGGCCACTGTCACGGCACGCCTTCCATGTGCTGCCATATATACTGGCACGCACCAGCTTCCTTCTCACTCTCTCAATCTCTCCCCCCCTCTCTCTCTCCCTCTCTGTCTTTTCTGCAACGGACATTTCCATTTACCGCAATTTGCGCGCCCCCTTCTGGGCGCAGGGCTGTTCTATTAAATCGAAAAACGATTACAAACTATAATGCAGTATGTTTGTTTTGTCTAAACCCTGCTCCCTTTACACTACTCTCTCTCTCTCTCTCTCTCTCTCTCTGACTGCAATTATTGACTTAGTCTGGGAAGCGTGCGCATATATAGCATTTGCCCACTTTTCTACAGTACCAAAAATGTTCGCATTTTAGTCGGGAGTCGAGCAACCCCATCGTATGAGCGTTTGTGTATTCGATTTTCATGGGCATTAAACTTTGTTAGTTCACTTTGTTGTTGTTGTTGTTGTAGTTGTTGTTGTAGCCGAGCTGTACGAACTGTCCTTCTGTCCCTCTATCTGGCTGTCATGGCTTTTGTGGTCATGTCATTGTTTCATTTTCACACGCAACTACCAACAACTGCGTTGGCTTCCAGCCTCATGGCCATGGTAACTTCCCCTTGTGGATTACATTCAATCCCCTACGCCTCCCCGCACTCCGCACTCAACCCTCTCCCCTTTAGACCCTCGCGGCATTCAAGCCACTAAGCGCAGCTGTTAAATTGCGTCAATTTTTATGTGCAATATCTGTTTTATTTGTATTTGATTGTGATTTTATCAATATGTATGTATGTATGTAGGTATTGCTTGCTCCCTGTGCGATTCAACCTTAATTGAAATGTTCAGAGAGCGTATTATTATTATTACGAATCACAAGTCACAGCGCATCGCATGTTCGCCTCCATAATAACTCAGACACAGTTTTTAACCCTTGTGGGAGAGCGCCCAGCGCCCCTCCCCCATCGGCGGGTCCCACTCCCATTCAATTAATAATAAATTATGAAATTCATGGGAAAAAGCAATATTATAAAACATTTGCAGTGGCGCTACGACTCGACTATGCGCTATGAGCTCATGTCTATGATTTGATTCTATATTACGAATTTATTCGACTAATTGAAGTTCAGCTTCTGCATGAGTGTGTGTGTGTGAGAGTTAATTAAACTAATATACTATAAGCTGTAATCAAAGGAATTACAAATTAGCTTTTTTCAGCCAAGTATTCCCTTTCATGATTGAAACTTCGTTATCAACTTAGTCAGTAAAGCAAAAGCATTGATTTAGAAGAGAGGCTTTAAATGTGCATACAGTAAAATGCTATAGAGTGTAATTTAAATAGGGAATAGATTGGTTAAAGTGAAACCAGAATGTGAAAGGGAAAGGGATGCAAAAACAGAGAGAAAGAGATATGAATACAGAAAGAAATAGATATATAGAGAGCAAAGCAAAGCCAGACCTGCTTCTATAGATATAATGAGTTGAAAAAGAGAGCAAAAGAAAGATCGAAAGAGATTCGAGAGATATAGCGAATAATCAATACAGCAAGAGAGATGCATATGGGTTAGATAAAGGAGCGTGAGAAGATGAAAAAATGAGAAAGAGAAAGGAATAGATTGCGTGAGAAATAGGGCGAGAGAGAGAGAGTGAGTGGTGATGGAGTGTGTGTGTGTGTGTGTGATAGAGAGAGAGAATGAGAGAGGGTGACAACTAAATAATAAGAATATGGGAATAGCAGCAGATCTAGTGGGAAGAGACAAACTCAAATGAAGTCAATATGGAAATAGACTGAGAGAAAAATTCGTAAAGTTCATGTAAAATAAAAGTGAAGAAAAAGAGAGATAGAGGAAGGGCGAGACAGCAATATAATGATATAACATATATCAAAAGAAACACAAAATCAAGCAGGCAGTAAGAACACCTGAAAGGTAAGAGAGAAAGAGTGGAAAGAGTGACCAAATGAGTATAGCATCAGGAATATGAAAGACAATAGTCATAAGAGAAAGCGATAGCAGACGAAAGAAAATAATAAGTTTTCTCGCTGCTTCGAGTGTTTTTGGTTTTTATCGCTTAGGGAGATAATTGAAGAAATTTTAAATTAAAAAAAAAAAATTGTCATTGCAGCTGGAGCTCAACAGGCAGCGCATGTCAAGCTAAAGCTAAAATATGCAATATTTAATAAGATAAAAATCGCTTTCAACATTGTTCCGCATTATTTCACCCAGCTCATGGGGCAATGCCGACTAATTCCAGAAATTCTCTGACAGCCAACAAGCAACACGCAGAGTTTGCGAAAAAAAAAAAAAAATAAAAAATGAAATGGAAAGAAAGATGGCAAAGTGTCAACCAGTTGACCTCAGCGCAAGTAGCTAGAACGATGCACCAAAAAACAAGTAGTTGAAGAAGAAGAAACTGTCAAGCCAGCAACCAGCCAAGGGACATCAAAATGACAGACACAAAAAAAAAAAAAAAAAAAAAAAAAATGGAGAACAGGAAAATAGATGATAAGCGGAGCGAAACAGTGCAAATGAAGTTGCTGAAGCTGCTCTCTGGCTCAGCCTCAATTCTAGTTGTGCATCTAGTTGTTGTTGTTGTTGTTGCTGATGCTGTCTCTGGCGTTGTTGTTGCGGGCAATTACAGTGCACCCGAAGTAGGGTCGCTGGGTCGTCGAATTGAAACTGTGTGCAGTCACGAGATAAACAAGTTGGCAGCCGTGCAAGTGGCACGATGGCACGACTCTGACTACAACACTCTATCCCTATCTCTCTTTCACTCTCCCTATCTCTCTTTTGCTCACTCTCTCTCTCTCTCTCTCTCTCTCTCTCTCTCTTTCTTAGTCTCGCTTCCCTGTCATTTTGAGCTTTACGCTCATTTTCGCTTTTCGCAATGGCGGCGTTTTTATACACTGAACCCATTTGTAGAACAGAAAAAACAGGGTATCAAGTTTTTGTTGAAGTGTATGTGACTGAGAGACGGTAGCCTGATAGATTTAAGAAATCATATATTCATTTAATTTAAATATAAGATTTGATCCAGCTCTGTTCGTTTGCTTGTCCTCAAAAATGCACATCAAGTTTCTTTCTAAATTTTAAAAATTATCATAAGCAGCCTGAGTTGTAGAAGCGATCGAGCAGTACTTGTCTTTTAGCTGCAAATCAATTGATCTGTTAAAAACATAGCCAAATTTTTTGTTATTGAATCGATAATAATATAATCATCCTCAGCATTGACTGAGAAATCGATTTTAGCAGTGAACGTAAGCTTATGCTGCTCTAGTTTAATCCCTGATCAGCGATGACAAAGTTATTGATGTAAATTGAAATATATCAAATCAGCGAGCACAAATTTATCGATTTATTCAAAACATATGTTTATCGAAAAATTTAGTTGCACTGAAGATTCTAATTAGCAATGATCACGTGTTTACATATCAAGTTGTTACACAACACAAGTTGTTCAACATGTTATTGATTTAAATCGATACAGAACTTTAGTTATGCGTGTACCTGTTCGACATGTTATCGATTTAAATCGATGTACAACTTGAATTCTTCAAGCGCAATATGTTCAACATTTCATCGATTATTTGAGCCTATTGCTGAATCTAAGAGTCACTACAAAATGCTTCACTTTTTGCAAACTGGCATTTATGGGCTTCATAGGCTTCAAGCAGCAGCTCAACAAATACTCCCGGGTATCTAAGAGTCGCTCAATCCCTTTTTGTGTACTCTGACTTGTTTTGTGTGTTTTTGTGTGTGTTTTGCTCAAATTGCATTGTTAGGGCTCACGGCAAATGCCCAGGGAATGACATTCAGCACGAGCTGAACAACTGTATGCGTGTGTGTATCTGTGCATGTGTGCATGTGTATTCGTGTGCGTGTGTATGCATTTGTGACTTGCGGTTCGACAAGCGTAAGACATTTTCAATTACAGGCCAGCTTCAGTGTCCAGCTTCAGCATCAGCATCAGCTTCAGCTACAGCTACAGCTACAGCTGTAGCTGCAGTTCCTTCGTTAGTGGCTGCCTCCAAATCATGTGGCATGTTATGCTGCACGCATGTTACATTGTGCGCTGCTTGGTTGTCTGTCAGCCACGAAATGCGTCAATTAGAAGAAATTGCAATGTCTGAAAGTAAATGTTTGTACCCATACCAACACACACACACATACACCCCTTTGTCGGTCAAAGTTGTTGCCCGGGGCAAATATGCACATAAATTCTTCTTGTTTGGTTGTTTATGTTCAAGTTTTTCGTTTCGCACTCTCGTTACATTCGCACTCTACGTGAGCATGTGTGTGTTCGGCACAAAACTTTTATGAGTGTTAATTTGTGTTGTCAACAAAGTTAACATGTCGACAACCTCAAATTTTTTTTTTTTTTTTTTTTTTTTTTTTTTTTTTTATTTTTTAGATAGCCTGCCTCGAACTGAGGAAGTAGCTCAGCGCTTTTGTTGATATTAAGATGTTTTATTTGCTTGTATGCTAATTATCATATGGGAAGGTTTATATAAATGAATAAATTTATAGAAATCAAATATTTCAATTAAAAATTGCATAAATATGATCTCTATGTTGGTATTACTTTGGCATATTAATAAATGCCTTGGAAGACATGTCGCGGCGAGTC
The DNA here is from genome assembly GCA_030914335.1 of Drosophila borborema. Classification (NCBI taxonomy): domain Eukaryota; kingdom Metazoa; phylum Arthropoda; class Insecta; order Diptera; family Drosophilidae; genus Drosophila; species Drosophila borborema. The sequence continues at coordinate 20,134 of JAUESP010000166.1, read as the reverse complement.
TATACAGTACAAAATTGAAAAATTTGCTTTTGAACTTCTATATCTACATATATCTGGCTCTGTATATATACAACTTTGTAATACAATCTTTCAACTCTATAACTCTACAACTCTCCAAATCTCCAACTCTACAAATTCTAGAATATTAGAACTCCACTATAATCAGAACTCTACAATTTTATGATTCTCCACAACTCTACAACTGTATTACTCTACAACTCTCCAACTTTGCCACTCTACCACACTAAAGCTCTATAACTCTCCAAGTCTCTCGAACTCTCTACAATTCTTCAACTTTCCAACTTTCCAACTCTCCAACTCTGTACATCTGTACTACTCTAAAATTCTACAACTCTACCACGCTCCAACTCTACATCTCACTAGCTCTTCACAACTCTACACCTTGACAACTCTACAACTCTTTAACTCTTCAAAATCCACATCTATACTCTATAAATCAGTAAGTCTACAAGTCTATGACTCCCTGACTCAGCAGCTCTACACCTTTTCAATTCTATTACAGCTTCTCTGCTCTTCCCCTGAATTTTTCACCCAACGCCCAGCCCAGAACCCTTTTTTGACAGTTATATTTAAAAGCAAATCAATTTTCTTTCATTTTCCTTATGAAATGACATTTTTGCAAATGAATTTAGCATTTGAAAATTGGTCTAATATCTGAAAATGTCAAAGGCAAACAATTTGGCAGTTTTCTTAAATTATTTTTCGTTTGTTTTGGCCAAATAATTATTTATATATATTTATTATATTTCTACTGCACATAAATTGTTTGTATTTAATTAAGATTGTGCTCAATTGATTTGCTTATTTTTTTGACACCTGCCAAAAGGCAAGAAATGTTTCAATTTCCATATGTTGGGCATATTATACGATGCAAATTCCAACACACGCACGCAGAGAGAGAGAAAGAGAGAGAGAAAGATATGCTGTTGTGGCTCTTTAGGCATTTTTGTAATCAGTGCATTGCACTCTTGAGCGAATGCCGTTATAGTTATTGGGAAGTGCAACTGCACTTAGAGCTCAATAAGCGTTGAGCGTGGCCCTTACCTTATATGCTGTTAAGTATCGACACCCGACGTTATTCAAGTGCAATTAGGAGTGCAACTTTATGAGTCACTAATCTCTTGGCATATGGCATGGCATTGGCTTGAGTTGAGTTGAGTTGGCCCGGCAGTCGGGCTGACCCGACCACACAGCGTTGGCTGTCAATCAAAGGCTGGCGGCGTGGCACTTGGGGCATGCCGCATGCCGCATGCCAAGCGGATTGCAGCCGAAAACACTTTAGTCATAAATCAATTAAAATTGATTTGCTGCCGTCGCAGAGGATGAGGAAGAGGAAGAGGTAGGGGCAAAAGCGGCTGCAGACTGACAATACGCAGCGCGAATTAAGATTTTTTTTCATTTCATTTCTCAATTATACTTCAATATATATAGAAAAGTATATACATTTATATGTATATATAGACCATATAATTTAGCTTTGAGTAATTTTCCCTTGCCACATTTGTGCGCACTTTCCCTAATGAATCGCAGCGCTGAAAATTATCTAGCATCAGCAGGAATAGCAACAGCCATGGCTACGACTTGAGCTGTCTGGTTTATGCAATGTTGTAATTCTTTTTCTTTTCGCTTTTGCCCCTTGGACCAGTGCGACCCAAGCAGAAGACAGCTTCTTCTTCTTCTTGCCCATTGGAAATGCGTAGAATATGATATGATAGACAGGCGAGCGCGTGGCGTGCCTGAAGACATAGAGTATACATTTTCCTAGCTATCTTTGCATCTGCATATAGACTTATCTGTCTATAAGAGTTGAAGAGCTCGAAATATTATTAGAGAAGTTTTTATAGCTTCTTTTTTTTTTTTAAATTTTTGATTCTTTTAAATTTTATTTTATTTATATAAAGGGAAGAGAAGTATGCGAACTGGTTTCTTCTTAGCCGTCTGATGGGTCTGGAATTTGGCAGGCTTAGCGTAGGTTAATTAATCATTTAATGAAGCTGCAGTTAGTTAAAGAAAGAGAACTTTGTCTATATCAGCTTTTCTCTCTATATTTAATTAAAACTATTTCCTTTACTATACAAGCTCCTGCTTCTGTTGTCTTTCCTCCATGCTACTCTGACTACTCTTAATATTTTTTTCCATTCCACAGTATCGCTTAGTCTTGCACAGCTTCATCTTGAATTCGCATTCATTCGCATCTGCAACATCTTTACGCTGCTGCTGCTCTTATCTGCTGGAGACAGAGGACAGCGAAGCGTGCAGGCCAGTCAGGGTCGCACTTGCAATTCCTTTTGCACTAGCCAAGCCCTTCCACTCTCTGTCTCTCTTTCTTCTCTCCCCTTATTTTTCATTCTAAATATTGACAGCTAACTGGCAAATTGTTTCAAGTGCAACTGTGACTACCTTTTAAAGAGCTGCTGCCGCTGCTGTTGCTGTCAAGTTTTTCTTTACATTTTTGGCTAAATAAATTTGTTTTCATATATACATATATTTTATTTTATATATTTTGTTATTTTTGGCCAAAAACTTGATACTTCTGCAACAACAGCTGAAGTGGAATTTTTGTTTGCATATTCATGCATAAATCGAGATGCCAACTCAATGATATCGCACGCTCACATACACACACACACACACGCATATATATATATGTCAAGCTAGCTTACATACTCTCTCTCTCCCTTTTTCACTCTCTCTGTCTTTTGTGTTTGCAATTTTCATAAATATTTCATTTAGCGTAATTTATACACTTACCAAGAACTTTCCGCTCTTCAGTTTGCCATTTTTTGCTGAAGCTTATCTTTGGTTGTGCATCTCCTTCTCTCTCGCCTTCTCTCTCTGCTACTTGTCATAAATTGGCAACAAGAAAATTCCAACACACACACACACACACGCATGCATGCATGCAAGCCACACAAAAGAAGCAACATTACGCTTATTTTGCATTATTATTTGGCAAGCGAATTTTCCTGCAGCTTGACATTATTTGCGAGTGCTGGCAAAGTATATATAAGGAGACAAGCATGCAACAAATCTGAATAATACTCTGAATTATAGTGATTGCCATGTATGCTAGCAATATCCGTTTCTAAAGTGTTTTCGCAATCAATTGCCAAAGATCGTGATGCACTTGCCAAAAATCTCTAGTTTATTTATTTATTATAACGCATTGGCTCTGGAGCTCGCTAACATTGGCAATTAGCTGCAGCCGCCGTTGGCCAAGTCAATTCGAAGGCAATTTGGCTTGCAAGAATTATGCCCAAGGCAACAGCGAGTGCAGAGGCACCTGCTAATTGATATCTATTAATAAGTAGAAGTGCATTAAACTCTATAGAGTAGAGACGTTGACATAATTAGCCATCGAATGTCTTCATATTGGGCCACGTTCACGTCAGCTGGCCTCGAGGACAGCACAGTCCAGTTAATGATATTGGCCAATTGCAGTGCCTTACGGGGCCACTTGGCTGTGGATAATGACGCGCTTAGCATACATTAAAATACTAATTTCCATGAAAGTGGCAAAAACCAAACACTGCACAACGTCCCGGCACCCTCTCCGAACCTCCCTGACCCCAGCCAAAATGCTGTCGATGATGCCCGTTTGGCTGGTTGGCGGCAGGCGGTGCCTTTTAATAGAGCCACACTAATTACATGCCGTTAGACTGAATGCCTGAGAAGTCAGTCTCTGTGTAAGTGTGTGTGTGTGTGTGTAGGTGGCTTGTTGTTCGGCGTAACGTTGGGGCCAATTGCCGCTATTCCTGACGCGAGCTATGTTGGCTTATTGTCCAGACTCCGTTTGTGCAGCAGCCAAGTCAAATTTGTAATTAAAGCAGCGGAATTTATGAAACGTAACATTTCACAAACACAAACAAAACTCTCCCTTACACACAGGCGTTCCCTTGCATACGAAAATTCAGCTTTGAAATGGGTTTATGCGTTGCATATTCACGATATTGCCCGCAGGCGAAATACACTTTTCAATAGTCAACACTTGGCAAACAACAGAAAATTGTGATACAAATGGGAGTTTTACTATGAGTTCGACTAAGCCTGGTTTATCATATAAACAAAATATTTTTAATTAAAACTTAAATTAAGTTAAAAAATAATAATAGATTTATTTATTTAGAGATTTATTTATTTTAAGCAATAAATTTGTAGTTTCTTTTTCATTCAAAGCTTTAGGCTGATAAGTTTTTGATTATTAATATAAATTCATAACATAATAAAAAAATAATAATTATAATTATAATAATAACATTAGTAAAAATATATTATTAAAAGATGATTCATATTTTGAATATATATAAAATAGATTTTGTTTATATTTTTTATTTCTAATTGTTTTTTTTTATTAAATATATATAAAAATTTTAATTTTCAATAAATAAAAATGATAAAATACATTTAGACAAAGATTTGATTCATATTTTTTTCTAATAAAAAAAAAAAAAAAAAAAAAATTAAAATAATAATAAATATATATTAAATATCTATATTATTAAATAGGAAAATTTACTTATTTTTTATATACTTATTCTTTTTTCTGGCTGCTCATTTTGTTTCATTTATATATACATGTACCTTATAAAATAAATAAGTAAATAAATAAACTTAAATTTAAATAATAAGTTTAAAAACAATTTTATATAATTAAAAAAAAAATGCTTTTGTGCATTTGCTTGTTCTCTTAAAACCTGTTGAAAAGTAAATTGTTATTTGTTATTTTTAGCAGAGCAGTCTATTAATTAACTTAACAGCATGAGCATTCCAAGTATTTAAAACAAATACTTGACTCTCTTTTTATATTCTACCGCAAATCCACGCTATTTTTTTTAGCCATATATGATGTGTGGAAAGAGTTAACATGAATTGCAAGTATTTCATAATGAAGAGCAGCGCATAAACTTAATTAAATTGGAGTCTGAAACACTTTTTTTTTTTTTTTGGTTTTCTTTTTGTTGCTTGCAACTCATTTGGTTGCAAGTGCATTTTGTGTTGCTCGCTTTTGTGCGAGTTAATTTCTGTGCAGTGCGAAAAGTTCACAAAGGGAACTGTAGCTGCATCAGCTTGGCCAATGACTGTCAGTGAATTTATGATGCGCTTTCACTGCGTGCATCTATATACAGATATGTGTGTGTGTGTGTGTGTGTGCACTATGTTGCCTAGCATTAATGCTTGTTCACATGCTGCAAGCTGCTTGAAAGCTCTTCAAGTTTTATGGCCACATAAGCGGCCACATTACCATCACCAGCTACAATTCTAGCCGATTCAGCGAGAAATTATGCCACGCCAGTTGGGCTCGAGCAGCTTTCAGCATTTGATTGTGGTGCTGCTGCTTGGTTGGCTGCTACTCCTGCTACTCCTGCTACTGCTGCTCCTGCTGCTGCTGCTGCTGGTCAGTGTGCCAGCAATATATAAAATTTATTAGCAGAAATTATGATTATTTCGTTGCTCTTTGCTGCGTGTATTTTTAATATCCATTTCACTTATTTTTTTCTTTTTCGCTCAATCCCTGTGCGCCCTCGCACATTCGGCCTCTGCTGTGGCTCCTTCTGCATTTTAATGGCTGCTGCGTCTGTCTTTTGCCAGCTGCATCAATTCTGCTGCTGCTGTTGCTGCTGCTCCAGTTGTTGTTGTTTTTGCGTTTCTCCTTTTTTTTTTTAATTTTCTCTGTTTCTCTCTCCTTTTTTTTTTTTTTTTTTCTGAGTAGGGCTCGTTAAGCTCGCTTTAATTTTTACTTGAGACCATAATTTTTGCTGCTGCAAAGCATTTTATTTTCCTCTGTTTTTTTTTACGTGCCACATAATTTGCGTGTGTTTAATTGTGGCAAAATGGCTGCCAAGCTGTGCGCGGCCCATTACGCGTAGTAAATTGTTAAAGCTCGCGTTTCATGTAAATGCCGAGGCTATGCAGACATGAAACCTAACATATATAAATATGTATGCATATGAAAATAAAACTATGCCATATTTGAGATTTGATTGAATGAAAAAAGAAGAAGCCAGATTGAACATTTCACATTGTTCAATAATAAATCATAGTTGCATTGAACTAACTATGAAATTGTGAAAACTAAATTAAAAATTAAAAATTTATACAGCACAGTAATATAATATACAAATGTAAAACTGAAATTTTATAAATATTTTTGTTTACTTTTTTTTTTTTTTAATTTTTAATTATGAAAACTGCATTAGTGAATAAATATTATTAGAATAAAGTAAGGATTATTCAAATTGGATTATTCAAAAGGGAATGTAAAGCTGCTATTGAATGAAATCAGTAATCGAATTTCCTCTCTCTCATTTTTTATGCAAATTTAATATAGTTACACATATGAAAAGTGCAAAAGTATAGTCAGTTCTAACCATTTTCATAATATTTAATTTTCTTTTCTGTATTCGTTTTTTTTTTTTGTTTTTTTTTCATGCCTATATGCAGCCTATTTGTAAGCCAAGCCCGCAGCTCTGCTGGGCTGGATACGCGCAAGAAGCCTATAAAAAAAAGACAAATGAGCCATTAAACACGAAACTTGTGCACTTTCATTGCAGAGGTTGGGCTGGGTTGGGTTGTGTGAGGCATAGCAACAGGAGCAGCAGCCACAGCGGCAGCGGCAGCAAATGCAAACGGCAAAAGAAAATATTGCCCCGGAGCAGAGACAACAAACTCTTGATTTTTATAGAAGTATGCTAGAGAGCTACCTGCTTTAACGGCGGTGGGCGATGGGGGGCGATGGGGGGTGTGGGGTGACACAGTCCCAGCTTCGGGCAGAAAGGATAACGCTCATAAAACGCCAAGATATGCGGCAAGGCTTCACGCAGCGTCTATTTTTCACTTGGTCGGGTCTGTCGGGGTTTTGTCTACGGATTTGTTGTGCTTATGAAAGCATTAAACTTTCCTCATTTAAGGCAGCGCACTTGAGTTGCCATTTTTACTGCAATTTTGTCCGCCGTCAGCTCGTCTTCAGCTCGGCCACGCCCACGCCCCCACCGTCCGATTGCCTTGTTGCCGCGCTGTTGTCATCGTCTGATTATGGTATACAGCGCACGCAGGACGCTGCTGGAATTCTCTGTAAAAGCTAGGAGTGGTTGAGATTAATAGAAGCCAAGAATGTGGAATGGAGAAAGAGAATATGAGAGAGGTAGATAGATAGAGAGAGAGAGAGAGGAAGATAGAGAGAGAGAGTTCAAGCAAATTTGGAAAGAGTTGAAAGCTATGTTAATTGTGTTAATTGAAAGTAAAGTGGAGAGCAAGTAGATTGTCTTTGTTACGGACAGAAGGACGGACAGACGGACATGGCTATATCAATTTTCTCGTCACCCTGATCAAGAATATATATACTTTATGGTGTCTGCCACGCTTCCTTTTGCCTGTTATATACTTTTCACAAAACCATTATACCCTGATTTCCCATTTTCAATGGGCTCAGGATATAAATACAATGAAAGAACTTTAAGCGAAGGTTCCCCCAGAGTTCTTTTACGATTTTCTTTGATTTCTTCAAGTAGTTTCTTGCTTGATATAATTGTAGTTTATAGAATATAGAATCCATATTAATTCTAGTATTTATTTTAGTTTCAGTTAAATCATTTAGTAAATCTAAAGTTTTTAAAAAATCTAGTTTTAATCTAGGAAATTTCTAAATATTTTAAGAATTAATTGATTGAATTCTAGGATATATTGAAGTCACATCAATTTTTTTTGTGAATTGTTTTATTATTGTCTTTGGCTTTGTCACAAGTTGCCCGCTTAACCCGATACTTGGTTGACTCCTCTCTATGCTTGTTGAGAAATATTATGCAATTTCTTCACTTACACACTTTATGCACATCTCGACCGCCACATGACGCTACGCTCAGCGCTGTGGGGGCTGAGGCTTTTCTAGCCATTTTTTGTTTTTTTTGTTTGGTACACTGCCAAAATGTCAGAGGTGAGTGTGGAGTGGGGGAGCTGATGAGCTTCCACACATGCTACGCGAATGTAATAAATGAATTTTGAAACATGGCGCCTTGTTGCTTGTCAGCATGTGGGCGTGGCAGCCAACAGCTCGCAGCTCGCTGTTTAAAGCTATATATATAACCATTTCTTTTTTTTGCGCTCTGAGCATTATAATGCTTTTCGGTTTTTGCTATTGTTAGTGGGTGTATGTGTGTGTGTTACTGTATGCGAAGTCTCTGCTCTGTGTCAGCGACTTCCTTGAGGGATTTCTCAGTTTTGCGCCATGTCTGCTGCTCCTCCGTTGTGCTGTTTGCGTTTGCTGTTGCTGTTGCTGTTGCTGTTGCCTTTTGCGTCCCCTTTTGTTTGCATTCTGTAATGTAAGAGCAGAAGAAATAACGCTCGAGAAAACAAATAAAAGTCTAGCGGCAAGTAGAACTGTGACGACTGTTGAACCTTTGCCAAGGCTCTGTGGCCCAGAGGCCACCCTCAAACTTGAATGCAACTGCAACTGCAACTGGGAGCAACTGCAAATGCAGCTGCTGCCTGACAACTAAGCCGCTTTGGCTTACCTTTGGCAACAGGATCAACGTCATTGAAGACAAGTCAGCGCGTGTCTTAAATACATTTGATGTGCTGCACACACACAAACATACATATATATAACAACAAAGAAGCAGCTGAGGCGCGCAGCTAGACACAGTTTTTACAAAAAAATAAAAAAGCAACATATTTAGCTCACGGCGCGACGCTCATATTTGCTTTGTAAAGGCAACGGCAACGGCAGCGGCAACAATAATAATAATAAAACAAAAGGAAATAAAGCAACAACAACAACAACAGCGCGAACAGTGACGATGATGTTGACGTTGAGTGCCTGCGAGGCGAGCCAAGAAATAATAATAACAAACAGCAAACAGCGCTGCGCACCCGAGATCCCATTGGCAAAAGGAGAGACTTCACGTATGGGAATTTTCATGCGGCGCGTAGCAATTTCACACATTTACATAGTTAAGCACATACAAACACACACACACACACACAGTCATACACTCATACACATGTGAAAAGTGTCGTCGCATAGCGGAAGTGAAAGAAGTTGTTGCTCCGGCTCGTTGGCAAAGGCGCAACAGAAAAAGGCGCAAATTATATTCCGTTGTAAAGCAAACACAAATACAACAATGCCAAAAGAGAAATAGAGTGACAGAGAGAGAGAGAGGGAGAGTGAGAGAGGGAGAGGGAGAGTGAGTGAGTTTTTTAAATTACAGTCATAAATATATGTTAAATGTGTCTGTTAGCTGTGCCTTAATACAAATAGAGCAAAATAAAGCAAAAAATGATGTGAAAATAAAAATATAAAAAAAATTTATTCGATTTTGTTTTAGTCATGTTTTTAATTAAATTTGAGTGGCTAAAAAATTAAAAATAATTATTATATAATTTTTTTTTTTTTTTTTAACCGAACTAAAAAATGTTTTTATATTCATGAAGAAATCATAAATTATTTTATTATATAATTATTTTTTAATTGAACATGGCTAAGAGATTAAAATTAAATGCATTATATAACTTAATTGAACTCAACACGGCTTATTCACTAAGCTATTATTTTTTTGATATTAAAAATGTTTAGTTTCAAGAAATTTCTTAGCTTCAGTAAGTTTTTCCTCACACTCTCCCTCTCTCTCTCGTGCTCGACCTACTTTACGCTCTTTAAAACTTATGTAGCTAATATAATTTCTGTAGCTAATCCCTAGAGCTATAGTTAACATGTCGTATATACATATGTATAGCCATTGTGCATGTAACGAGCAGCGGCCCGCAAAAGTATGCTATGTTTATTTATATGGCCACACACAAAAGGGGTTGCAGCGGCTTTACAGTCTGTAGGCGGACGACAAACAGGCGAGACATGCGTCATATAAACATAATTCACGCTGTGCACAAATGCTATTAAGGCACACACACACACACACACACACAAGCTCACGCTGGGTCTGACTGACATGACGTATGAGTGACTTTTATGTTTTAATTGCGCTACAGTTTAAACTGATGGGCGCAGCTGGGCTGGGCTAAGAAGCACTAATTGACAGTGAGAAAAGGCGCCCACACACACACACACACACACACATACACATATATATGTATACATATATATTGTGTGTGTGTGTGTCTAAAAATATTTAGTGGCAGTTAAAAAAGAAAAATTTTGCCGGGACTCTCATTAAAAAAAAAAAAAAAAGGCCATTAAGATTTGCATAATTAATTGGATTATCAGTTTTGTTAACTAGATATCAAATTAAATTGGCTGCTGTTTTTTTTCTTTAGCTAGAAAAAATTATTATGCTAAATAAATTTAAGTAAACATAGAGTAAAAAAAAAAAAGCAACAACAAAAAATTCCATTTAAATTGGACTTTAAAAAAAAATGTGTAATGAAAGCAGCTTTAAATGAAATGACCCGCAGCGGACAGTTTTCTGACATAGGCAAAGGGCTTCGGGCCACATACCCAAGGGCAAATACACCCACACACACACGTACAAACACACCCACACAGACACAAATTAATTAAATAAGAAATAAGAAAAAAGGTAAACCGAGAAGTTAAATAAGAAACAGGAAAGACAAACCGTGCACAGTAAGTGAAACTTGAAATTGAATAAAGACCGCGTCGTGGTCGAAGGGCGCAAACGCACATAGCCATGAGACAAAGGATGTAAGACAATGCCAACAAAGACGAAAATCAACGACAAAACGTGAACACAAAGGCAAACCGTGTGACTGCTATTGCCTTGAGGCAACAGCCCTCTCGGCTCACCTGACCAAGCTGCATTGGTGGGGATGGCAGAGCTTTGGCATTGCACTTTGGCATGACGACAACAGGCAGGTAAGCAGGCAGGCAGGCTGGCTGGCAGGCTGACTGTCCATCAGCCCACACGATTAAGGTTTCACAATTTATCTAATACAATTAGTCAAAAGGTGAGCTGCCTGTGCGCCTTCTGGTAATCGTAGACGCTTGGCGTTCGCTTCCAGCCACTTTAGTTTTTCGTCATGCCTTGCTCAAGTCTCTCTTTGGTCTTTCCTGTCTGGCTGACTCTCTGTGTCTGTGCCTGTTTGGCAGTAGGTGCGATGACTTTTGAACTTTTGACGCTAGCAATGCAAATGTAGGGCGTGGCATGAGCAAAGCCACAAAGTTTAATGAATGTCGAAAAAGGTAGAAGGGCTCTCGTGCTCTCGTATTTTCTTCTACATTCATTTTTTTTTTCCCCTCTGCTGGTAATTTGGTTTTATGTGCAGTTTGGCTTTGGCCTGGCCTTCCTGGTTTTTTGGGTGCTGCTAATTGAGGCACGCCCAGCGGGGCGACTTTCGTTTTGTTCAAGTTGAAGTAATTGCATTAATGCCTTGATTGAGTATATACATGTATTCAAAGCCAGTTCAGAAATATTTTTGAACATACCCAAATGCACTTCCCACATGCTGTGTGAGTTATCATTAGCAACTGTATTTAATTTCTAAATTGAGATAATTGCAGTAATTAGCTAAGCAAGTGATTGGGCCTAAAAGCGATTCCAATCGCAATGAAAAGTTTGTTAAAGTGGTTGAAGAATTTAATAGAGTGAGAGGGAGAGTGAGGTAGTTAGAGATAGACTAGATTTCAGTTAGAGCAGCTTTATTATACATAGAGAGAGAGAAATTTATCAAACATGAGTGAGCTGAGTAACTTGTTTACTTTATGCAAAGTTAGCCATTTGCGGCTGTGAATTGGCTCGCAGTGAGAGCCGCTCAACTTGTCCATTTAAATGTGGCCAATGCTGGCTGCTGTTGCTGCTGCTGCTGTTGTCAATTGTCATTGCATTGTATTGTATTTTGGTTTGTTTGGGCATATCAGCAAACCGCAACAAAAACAGCAAACTTTGTTTGGCCAATGCGTTTGTCACAACTTCAACAACTCAATGCACTTAATCAATGCGCACAAACAAAAAGCAATACTAGAAGGCAGCAGTTGGCCGCCTTTTGTTTCAAACACTCAACACACAAAAAGCACTCATCAAAAATAACAACAACAGCAGAGGCAGCAGCAGCAGCAGCAGCAGCATCAACAATTGTGACCACATGAAGAAAAAAGAAGCAACAAAAATTTATAGTGCTGCCGATAAGTTTTTGGCTGGTGGCATGGACAAATCAACAGAAATGGCTAACAAAAAAAAAAAAAAAAAAAAAAAAAAAAAACACTGCAAGCAATCAAAATACAATAAAAAATACAGAGGCTGCCAGCAGCAGATATGTGTATGTAGATACAAATGCATCTGTAAGATACAGCCACAAGGAGAAATGTATTCAATCCCCCTCCCCCTCTCACTCTCTCTCTCTCTCACTCTCTCTCTCTCTTGCACTCTGTGTCTGTTTTTGTAGCTGTTGGCATGGCACAAAGTGTTGTTAACAGATTGATTTTGAAAATGATAATGTGCTTTAGCCGGCTCGTTGGCAAAGCCGCAAAGCCTCTAGAAACAAGCAGGCAGCAACAACAACAACAACAACAAACACAATATAAACAAGCCAACAACAACAGCAACTGACAATGGCAACTGGCAACATTCACAGACCATTTGGCGGCTTAAGGTTCGCATTGGGGTTATCGCCTAATCGCATCGGTTGCCAGCCTGCCGGGTTTTGCCCTCTGCCCAGACGCTGTAACGCTTTCTTGCTCTTGTTTTTATTTTATTTTATATCTGTATAGCAGATATATATATATATATATATTTGCTACTGTCTCTACCCCAAGCGCACAATCATTTTTCAATAAACAAACAATTTCATGGGCGGCTTGTCTTTTGCCAAATCGGATCTAAGCCTCAATAAGCAGCCAGCGACAAGACGCACTTCCTGCCAAAAGAGCTCTTAGCCAGCAGTCAGCCCAGCACTGGCAGCAGATAGCTATCGGCTCAAAGGCTGTTGCTCTGTGGCCATTAAGCTATCTGATTACACTGTTCAGCCAAGAAAATTCTTTTATTTTTTCTTTCTTTTTCTTTTATGCCACAACAAAAAATTAGCATTTTGATTTAATTAGAAGCGAAATACATATATAAATGCGAGACTGAAACTCATTGATTAGCCTGCAATTGACATGGATTTGTTGGTTAGTGTAACTGATTGATTTGGGTGAGCTTTGTTAACTCAATTGATTAATAATTGCCAGCCAGCTTAAATGTATCGAGCAGTTGCTACGTGACCCGCGTTCCATTCAATACAAAGACAAAACGCAATATCCTGACAAATTTCAAGTCAAACAAATGGCTAAAAAGGGGATCCGCAGAGTAATTACAAACCCAAAGCACAGCCAAAAGCATGGCCATAAAGAACGAACATAAACGAGGCGAAAGTGTAAGCCGTGGAGGTTGCCAAATAGAACAATAGAACGAGATATGCAGCTGCATATGTGTGTGTGTGAGTGTGTGTGTATCTCTGTAACTGTGTATCTGTGTCTATGTCTGTGTCTGTTGGCAGACAAATGAAAAATTAAACAATATCCTAGCTGCCTCTGGCTGTTGCTGCTGCTCTGGCAACGAATTGCCAAATTTAACTGAAACATTTATTCTTCAGAGAGCACTAAATTATTCGAGCGCTTGACTTGCACAGACAAAAAAAAGGTACGAGAACGAATGCGAAAGCGAATGCGAATGCGAATGCGAATGCGATTGAGTGTGAGTGTAAGTGTGCGAATTTCGAATGAATGCACTCAACTTAACCTACAGCTGGTAGCTTAGTCAGCTTGCCGCCTCTCTCTCTCGCTCTCTCGCTCTCTCTTTTTGTATTCACGTGGCAAATCAGCGACATTATCCTCATCGTCATCAGCAGCATCAACAGCAGCTGCGACTGGCAAAGTCTCGACGGCGACTCGTGCCAGAAAGCCATAAAAAGCACATAGCATGAGAGATGTGCTAGAGACGATACACAACTTGGCGTCTCTCATAATATGCACACAAATTATGAAGCGTGAACAGAATGGGCAGGGAATTAGACATTCAAGATAGACTTAGAGATACTCCTTAGATTAGGGTAAACAAAGCGTAGTTATTGTAGAAGCAATAAATATTCTTTTCCATTTATTTATTTATCTGCGACAGAGCAACGATATATAAATATAAATACAAATTAAATATATCCCATAAAATTATTAAAATTTTCTATGAAATTCTAAAAGTAGAGGGATTTTTTTTCTGAGAATATTTCTATTTATATACATACATGTATATGTTTACATAAAAAAAATTTATTTGGAAGAAACATAATATGAATATGACGTATCACTAAAAACAACAATATTTTTGTCTGGTATGAGAATAGAGAAAAAAGAAAAGAAATCAAATCAATTAGCTGTGAAAATAATATACCCTTTAAATAAGCTGAACTACATTAAATTATATGAAATAGAATAATTATGTCATTGAATTTTTAGACTCACTCCCAAAGTGACTCATTTGATTTAGTTAAATATGGAAATTTTTTAGCTTTTATATACGTACATATAAATTTATTAATTAATTAATTTATTTATATCATATATTTATATAAATTATTATTTTTTTTTAAATTTATTTTACATTTTTTATTATTGTTATTTTTAAGTTTTTTATATTTATTCTATTGTTATTATTATTTTGTATATAAGTTGTTATTTGTTATCAAACGTTTTTAATTCATTTTTATTTATATTTATTATTTTTAAATTTTTTTTTTATTATTCTTTCTTTATTGTTACAATTATTATTTTTTTTGTGTATGTGCAATTTTTTTTTATTTATTTATTTATTATTTTTTTATTTATATACATATTTTTTAAAATTTATTTTTAAATTTTTTATTTTTGTTATTATTATTATTATTATTATTATTTGTTTTATTAAATGTATACATTTTATTTAGTTTAATTTCTTAAATGTGTTTTAAGGGGTTATATTCTTTATATAATATTCATGTTTTCTTCTTGTATATTCATTGTTTTCAATTATATATATATTTCATTTATATATTGCTTTTTAAAAATAATTGAATAAGCTGTTTTTGTTATTAGCAGCAAACATTATTAACATTTAGCACTTCGCCATCCTCTGTAGACTCCATAAAAGCTACGATTATTAGAAAGAGAATCGATTTTGAGTAGAAACCCCCAAAGCCAAGTGAAGCTTTCATTCACTTTACCTACTCTACTCGCATTAGACTGCTCAACTTCATTAAAAAAGTTTTGCAATAAAAGCTGAAAAAAATATTTATATTAAAACTAAGATAATTATTATAAAAATTTACTTTATTATTTTTTTTTATTTTATCTAAAACATTTTCAACTAATTTTGCTCTGCTAGCAGCTCTTAAAAAGCGTATTGTCATTGTGTCTCGTCTGTGAGCTGTGCTGACGTCTCGATGTGTTTGTTATTCATGTTTGTTTATTTCATTCATGTAACTTTGAACAGTGCGTGTGTGTGGTGAAAGACAACTTCATTTACTTGGCTAGCATTGTGCATTCGTTTCATTCGTTTTATGCGTTTCATTCGTTTTCATTGTCCTTTGCCACTTTTTGTTTTTTTTTTTTCATTTTTCAGTTTC
The DNA here is from genome assembly GCA_030914335.1 of Drosophila borborema. NCBI lineage: Eukaryota > Metazoa > Arthropoda > Insecta > Diptera > Drosophilidae > Drosophila > Drosophila borborema. Next base: position 4,573 of record JAUESP010000166.1, on the reverse strand, counting down.
GCCAACGTAAGCGCTTTTAATTTTCAGCTTGCATGCACAAAAGTATGCAATATGTTTTTTGGTCGATCCTCATACACTCTCCCTCTCTCTCGCTCTCGTTCAGCCGCAAGATGCAATTGCACTTATGCATGCATGACATCCAGCTGTCCTACTCACCCACTCTCACACACACACACACACACACACATTGTGTGTGGCCGACAATGGCTTACATAAATTTTAAGCTCCATTAGCAAAATGTTACAGCCACCGCACCCGAGGCGTCATATGTGAGTGTGTGTGAATGGGTGTGTGCATGTGTCTGAGTGTGTATATCTATATATGTGTGTGTGTGTGTGTGTGTGCGTGTATAAAGTTCAAGTGCAACAAAAGTTGGTTATTGTGCTTGGTCTGGTCTATTATATGAAATGCATATTACATGCTATGGCAAATTTTGGACATTGAAGAAAACTTTTTGCTTACCTAAGGCGAGTCCTGGCTAATTTCTATATAAATTAGTTGACAGTGTGTGTGCGTGTGAGTGTGTGTGCGTGTGAGTGCAAGTGTTACCTGCACATAGCTTAAATAACAAAAAAAGATAAAAGATGACCAGGTTATGCAAAAGGCTAAGAGCAATCTTCAATTCAAAGTTTTTCAAATAGTTTTTCCCTTTTAACTTTAAATCATATTTTGAAAGCGATTAGATCTTTGACTATGAATTATTAGATTACATTACTTTTACTTGAAATGCAAAAATTCTCAAAGCAAAATAAATGAATAAATATTCAAGTTGAAGCAGAAGTTATGCGGCATTGAAGCCAAAGTATGAAGCTTTGTTTATTTAACGAATAAAAAAAGGAAATAAAAGTAAAATAAATAGAATAATAATTAAATGTTATACAGGAAAGCTAAAAAAAAAAAATAAATAAAAATAGAAAAACTACAAAGAAAAAAATTAATTCTATAGTTAATCTAAAATTATCATTTAGAAATTAAAAAAATATATATAACAAAAATAAAAAAAAAAAAAAAGAAATAAATAAATAAAAGGCAATGGAAAAAAAACATAAAAAATAAAAAAAAAAAATAATACATATATGTATATTTTTATGTGTAAACATTTTTATTTTAAATTAAAATATAAAAAATTAAGATATTAAAAATACTTAAAAAAAATTGAATTGTTGATGAAAATAAATTTAATACTTATTATTGTAATTTTCTCTACATACTTAAAGTCTCTTTGTATTTTTGTTTGTTGTTGTCAAAAGTTGAGCGAATGTGCTAATGAAGCATACACATACGAAGCGCAAATGTCTAACGTGAAGGAAAATACGGCCGCTTAACTAATTGCAAATAAATTAAGTTGGCTTTTAATGGCTTACGGTTGCCATTGGCTGCTTGCTATGCAAAGCTTAGCGCGGCATCAGAAGGTAAAGAAAATAATTATCTAGCGCTTAAATGTGAATGTGAAGCTGAAGCTGACGCTGAAGTCGTGGCCAAACATGTGGCAAAGGCAACCAAAATCAATTCGCCAAACAACGAAATGAGTTGCGGAAACTATAACTTACGAGTCGACCCTCTGGCCCCTCACCCGGAACTATGCCTAAAACATTGGCGATGCCACGGCACGGTGGGGGAAGGGGGGCCAACAGCAGCGAATGCTGGTAACACGAGCCTGGGTGGCGCACAATGAATACAAATTGCTTGGTAAATAAACAACATCTCAATAAGGAGCAAATTACTGACGCCATCTAGCGAAAAAATAAACAACTACACACACACACACGTACATATAAATAAAATCAGACGGCGTGAGTGCGAGCAGTAGAGAGACAGAGAGAAAGAGAGAGAGAGAGGAAATCGCGCACTGCATAACAATAGCAACAATTTGGCTTTGAGCGAGTGTGAGTGTGTGGGCGTTTGTTTGCCTAGATGCGGCAGAGTGTGAGTGAGCGAGAGAGAGAGAGTGTGTATGTGTGGGCGCTAATGAATATAATGGCGTTACATAAATGGCGGCTTGGCCCTGGTTTTGGAGAGCTAGCAACGTTTCGAGATATTGCCATTGTTGTCGCTCTTGCTGTTGTTGTTGTTGTTGTTTGGCATTGATGTGTGGGAATATATTCCATACACAAGCAAGCAATTGCAAATAGTCTACAAGAGTGAGAGAGAGAGGGAGCATGGGGGACTGTGTGAGAGCGAGAAGGCGGGGCAAGTTGTTGGTGTAATTGTGTTCATGGTAGAAAAGCAAATAATGAGCGTAAATCATGGTTTAACGATAAACACAATACAATATACAATACACACAAAACGATATGCGATATAGATGAGCAACGCAGACAACTTCCATTCTACACGCATACCGCAAATGTTGAGCACAAAGAGTGGGCGAAAAATGAATTAAGGTGCAACGGAAACTGTTTTGACAGCAACAGCAATTAGATAATGTGCATTATAGACATACATACACACAAACACTATGCCATAGCATAGTACAATGTAGTCGAGCTAAAGTAGCTTAAAATTAATTTACAAAAATATTATTCTATAATTTTTTAATTAAAGCACAATATGGATAAAGGGAATAATCGATAGAAGCCTTTTATTGGAAGTATTAGTAATGCCATTTGATATGTATGTATAGATATGTATATTTTGTGGTAGTTTGTTTAGAAATTTTAATGGGCTTTCAGCTTTTTGATTATATCACTCATTTTCATGGGCATTATATATAAAAGAAAATAAATTTCTTTTAATATATGATTTTTTACTATTTTATTCTATATTTATTCTTTGTGTCCTATTCTATTCAACATTTATACAGAAAGCTGCTGAAAGCATATGTCAAAAGCTTTCAAAAATTTTCTTTACCTTTAAAAGCTCGACTTCTGCCTGAGTATCTTTATATATATTCAGCAAAGCTCTTTAATTATTATTTGGATTTTTGCCAGAATAATGAGCAGTGGTAGTATATTTTACCCTCAATTCTCAGCACTAAAAGCTGCTTTATGAGCTTTTAGTTGTCGCAGACAGAGAGTAGTTTAAAAATTACTAGAATACGTGCTTTCAAAGCTTCTTTAATTAAAAGTGTTTTATAATCCACATGCTGCAAGCTGCTGAAAAGCTTTACCCCAGAGCTTTTGGCATTTGAAAGTTGACATATTTTTTTTAGGTTTTCATTTTGTTCATTAAAATTCAGCGCGGTTGGCAGTTTATTTCATTATTGTTTTGACTTTTCTAAAGCTAACGAGCACTGTCAGCATATTTCACCCTCAATTCCCAGCGCTGCGAGGCCCATCACAATTATTTGATGGCCCAAACTAATTAGGGCAACGATTCTCTTTCGCTGACGAACCGTCGAAACAATTAATTATTAATGCAATGCAATTCTTCGCGGAAACCCAGTTAAGGACAAACAGGAAACAAAACAACGAAACTACAAAAGCTTTGTCTAGTTTAACCTCCCTCCCTCCACTCCTGTGCTCCTGCTCGACGTCAGTGAGGCCCAGCGGGCATTGCTTAAAGCTGCATGCGAATATATTCTGTTTTCTTTTCATTTTCTACACAGTTTTTCTTCTCATTTCATTTCCCTTCGTCCTCTGTTTTTTTTTTTTTTTTTTTTTTTTTTTTTGTTATATTTCTGATGTTACCCTGGGGAGCGCTGAAGTAATTGTTGCGCTTGCCGCACCCGGCGGCGGCACTGAAGTCACGAAGGAAACGGCAGGAGTCAGAGGCTAAATCCAAATCCCAGTCGAAAAAAGCTCAAGCATATTTTCTCATTTTCCACGAATTTCGTAATAGTCAAATATTTTTTCCATTCCCGAACCGAACAGAGCAGAGCAGAGCAGAGAATTTTTACAATTTGATTGTGGCTTAGTTAGGGATTCGAGAAATCAATTTCAATTTCATTGCGTAGAATTTCAAATCGTATGCATAGTTGGGCTTATTAAATTCCTCGCCCGACGCATCAAGTTGCGTTGCGATGCAGCTGCGATGCACTACAGTGCTTTGCGTTTGGACGTCTTATGAACTTTTACAGCTCCATTATATGCAAATGATGAAAGCAAGAAAACAAATATTGCTACCTCGGGCGCTGGCCACAGCCACGCACACTCGCACACACGCATAACATGAAAGGCATTGTTTGGCTGCTGGCTGGCAGGACGTAGAACGTGGGTCGCAGGATGCGTTGCAGGGCTCATATGCAGACATTTACATAAGCAAACAGCTTCTGCTTTTATGTGGCAGCTCGAAACTCAGCAACACGCACTCGACTCCCAGCTGAGCATACCATACAGCAGTCGCTGGCATACCGGCGTCCTGTCGTCCTGGCATCCTGCCTCTATCCAGCACGAACTACTAATAAACCAGCCAACAGCAACAACAACAGCAGCAACAATGGCAACGGATATTAAGCTCAAACTGCCCCGAGGACAAAAAGGAACAAAAAAAGCAGAGAAAAAAAAAAAAAACAAGAAAAGACGCAGCTAACTTGGCCCAAAGTCCAAAAGTGACCCCCGACATTAAGAGCCGGAGCTTGGTCCTGTTTTGTGATCCTATTGCCATTACCATTGGCATTTGCCGCTTCACTAGG
>JAUESP010000165.1:0-43474 GCA_030914335.1 Drosophila borborema | reverse complement strand
CTATTTTATTCTACAAAGAATTAAAACAGGACAAAAACAAAAGCATTATACCCTGGTTTCCCAACGAATAACGACGAATAATATTCCAGGAATGCTTCGTTTCGATTCTCCTAGCGTAAGAAACTATACATGCCAAAAAACGCTCACACACACACGCTGATCTATGCTTGAACGTCTGTATGTGTGTAAGCATTGCACGCGTCTTGCTGTCTCGTTGCCTTTGTTACTTGGCCACGTGGGTTTTGCTGCCATAACTTCTTTGATTAATAATTCTGTTTCTAGACGAACAATCGTATTCAAACGTTCAGATTAGGATCATGACATTCATATCTATATGCCGAACCAAACTGTAAGTATCTAGTATTTGAAATACATTTGGGGGAGTGGAGGGAATTGGGGACCGGAATCCGAAATCTGACAAAAAACGATATTGTAAAAAAATTAGTTTTATATATACATATATGCAGAAGACTTGGACACTCGAAAGATAAACGATACAATAATTTCTGAAACAAACTCGTACTGCGTGTGTAATATACGAATCTAACACAAAAAGAATGAAGTCTCTAGCACTTATATCTTTGGAAATCGACGCGTTCAACGGACGACCAGACGGACGGACAGACAGACATGGCTATATCTACTTTTCTCGTCACCCTGATCAAGAATATATATACTTTATGTCTCGCGTCCTTCTGCCTGTTACATACTATTAACTATAAATATGTTTTATTAAATAACGAAAGGCAAATACTAATGGTAATAGTCTTACACTCGCGAACAGAGCAGCACTCTGTCACTGTGTTTGCATAACACAATTATATATAAATATATGATTGTAATATGATCGGCCAATCATGAATGCATTGGCCTGCAGCATAAGACTCCAGTGCAAACACTTTCCAAGTGCATACCAAGTACATATATACATACCTATATAATACATGCTGCATACCCTTGCTCTGTCGACGTTCTCATCGGCAGAACTCTTATATACACTCTATGTAATTAGTCTAAGAATTGAAAACATGTAAGAACGTTGCAGTTGGGTGCAACCAAATGCGTGATACTCTGTTCGCGTAAGTGCACTTTACTTTTTAATAAATATCTATTTGTATAAATTTCTAACGTGCATGGCAAGCAATAAACGTTTTTCCTATACATACATATGTACACACTATAAGAGTCTGCTTGCTTTAATATTCTAAGAACTGTGATTGAATTGTGAATTTTGTCAGAAGCCGCTATAGCAATGACGTTATTTAGGTGCCATACATGTTAATTTAAAGTACACGGGTGCAAATCCCGCTGTAAACTTTTTGTTTATTAATCGAAAACTTATAACTTATATTTATTAAATTCATTAATATTCTTATATTTATGTTAAAATGCTTTCTGCCATCTTAGCAATTGCTACTAAGCTATTATATGCATGAATTATGCAGTTGGCCACAACAAACTTCTTTGCAGATTTGCCACGCCCCAGTGGGCGTAGACGCATAATTTTTTGACAGTTCTAACACTACTGCAAAATTTGGTTGCTTGCACTCCACAAATGCGAAATTTTTTTTTACATGTGTTTTGGTGTTTTAGTAACTCAAAAATATCCAACTTTCAAGCTTCTAGCTCTAAGACTGTAGGAAATAAAAACTTTTGCGGTTTGCCACGCCGCCTGTGGGCGTAGATATATCTACCATAGCTTATTGATCTTGGGTTGTCAACCCGAGTATACATGCAAAAGTTCATAGTGTCAATAGTGTTCAAAATATAGCACAATTAGAAAAATAACTATATATTCAGGTCTGATTTGTCACGCCCCTAATGGGCGCAGACATATACCTTTTTAATCGATATTCTTAGAATCATAACAATAACTCACATGCAAAATTTCAGCGTTCTAGCTTTAAAGGTCTTAAAGGCAGATACGTTTTTCCCGATTTGCCACGCCCCCAACGGGCGGAGATATATCCGCCATAGATTTTAACTTGGGCTGTCCCCGTGAGTATATATTCCAAATTGCAACTCTCTAGACCATAAACTAGTATAATTACTGGTAGACGGTCGCAAGAATATTCCGATTTGGGAAAATTTGTATACTTTACAATTCGGGAGCACATATGAGTATATGTTCAAAATTTCAAGTCTCTAGCTCTAATAGCGTCGAAAAATATTGCGTTCATACGAACAGACGGGCAAAAGGACAGGCGGACATTGCACAAAATCAATAGAATCTTTTTCCCTTTTTGGGAACAGAGTATAAAAATAAAATCATCCAGGTGCAATCTTACAATTTCGATAGCTGTGGTACTTACACCCCCAAATTGTTGCTAAACATGCAACAGCAGCAGCAACAGCAACAGCAGCAGCTGCAGCAGCAGCAGCGGCAGCAGGTGCAGAAGCAGCAGCAGCAGCACAGAACCAACAATAAAACTAATATATGAGCGACATTGAAGATGTTTCACCCGGTATGCTAGGGGATGCGCCAACGCTCCAAGGAGCAATGGCGGTGTGCCCCACCGATGGACCGCGCCCACTCAAAAAGGATAAAATGACTACAATAACGACGGTTGATCAGTGATATGATCAAGGCTGTTGCCTTGACGAAGGACGAAGCTGACCGAAAACGCTGATTCTAATTCTAATTCTCTCTAACTTCTCTAACTTCTCTAACTTCTCTCTCTAACTTAAGCCAAAAAACCGGGCTTTCCGTCCACAGTGCGCTGTTAGGCTTTTACTAAAAGCATAATATTGGTAAGGTTTAAGTACTGTAATAAATCTGTAAACCAATTAGTAACTCCTCCACGTCTCTGGCGTAGAGTAATTATACCCTGCAGCAATAAAATATATATTTTTTTTAATTTTCAATTTTGTAATTCTCAAAAAAAAAAAAAAAAAAAAACAAGTAAGAACGTTGCAGTTAGGCGCAACTAACTGCGATATACTTTGTTCCCATAGGTGCATCTTATTTATTTAATAAACATTTAATTAACGAAATATTTCGGCAATTAGCAAACGTACATGGCAAGCAACAAACGTTTTTCCTATACATACATATGTATATACATACAGATTTACACATGGACACACTATACGAGTATACACACAATTTTCTATGTATGCATACAAAAGTTTGCATGCCAGAATATTCTAAGAATTGTGACTGAATTGTGAATTTTTCGATCGTTACTTTAATTTTGTCAAAATGCGCTCTAGCAATGCCTTATTTGGTTTTAGCTAGCGCGACTCAATTGATGGCAGTGGCGCTGGTGGTAAGCACTATGCAAGCTTTACTTCGGGGCGTGGGTTCGAATCCCGCAGAAGACTATATTTCAAAAATTATTATTTTTTAATTTTTTATATTTATTATAAAATGCTTGCTGCCAATTGATTGCCAATTAATTTATAAACATACGCAAATGAATTGTGCATTTAAGCAAAAACTAAAACTGCTTTATGCTTTCCGATTTGCCACGTTGTGCGGCAAGCGGTTTTTCTATGTATGCATATATGTATGTATGTATGTGTACACAGATGTTTGTACGTGTATACACATCCAAGTTTGTATACAAATTTCAAGAATTGCGATTGTATTGTTTTGTTTCGTCACAAGCTGCTGATCAGCTGGTCAGCTGTGAATTTATTTAGGTTTAGCTAACGATTACATGTTGTTTTCAAAAGACCTGGGTTCAAATCCCGCTGGAAACTTTTTATTTATTAATCGAAAACTTATAAATTTTATTTTTTAAATTCATTAATATTATTATATTTATGTTAAAATGCATTTTTCCATCATAGAAATTGCTACTAAGCTATTATATGCATGAATTATGCAGTTGGCCACAACAAACTTCTTTGCCGATTTGCCACGCCCCCAGTGGGCGTAGACGCATAATTTTTTGCCAGCTCTTAGAAAGGGCCGAGGCTAACATGACTGCAAAATTTGGTTGCTTACATTCCAAAAATGCGAAAATTACAGGGTATTTTTTGATATGCCACGCCCCCAGAGAGGCTGAAAATTATTTTTGGGTCGTCGATAGAGGAGGACATTAGTAACTGAACCATCCAATTTTCAAGCTTCTAGCTCTAAAACTGTATGAGATATAAACTTTTGCCACGCCCTCTGTGGGCGTTGATATATCTACCATAGCTTATTGATCTTGGGTTGTCAACCCGAGTATACATTCAAAATTTCAAGTCGCTAGTGTCAATAGTGTTCAAAATATAGCACAATTAGAAAAATAACTATATATTCAGGTCTGATTTGTCACGCCCCTAATGGGCGCAGACATATACCTTTTTAATCGATATTCTTAGAATCATAACAATAACTCACATGCAAAATTTCAGCGTTCTAGCTTTAAAGGTCTTAAAGGCAGATACGTTTTTCCCGATTTGCCACGCCCCCAACGGGCGGAGATATATCCGCCATAGATTTTAACTTGGGCTGTCCCCGTGAGTATATATTCCAAATTGCAACTCTCTAGACATAAACTAGTATAATTACTGGCAGACGGTCGCAAGAATATTCCGATTTGGGAAAATTTGTATACTTTACAATTCGGGAGCACATATGAGTATATGTTCAAAATTTCAAGTCTCTAGCTCTAATAGCGCCGAAAAATATAGCGTTCATACGGACAGACGGACAGACGGACGGACAGCAAGACGGACATTGCACAAACCCAATAACTTTCTTCCCTTTGGGAACAAAGTATAAAAATGAGAGAAGTCATATAAATGTCCATGTTTCAAAATAGATACGCTTATATACCACCAGTAGTAAACTATTATTTAATCGTTGAAAAGGCGACGTTGCAAAGTCAAAGATTGATGACACGAATACAAGAGGAATCTTCACTATCAGGAATAATTGACAAACTAATGGCCGCCTATAGACTATAACAATCAAAAGTAGTTCTGAGATTCCTCATCTTTATTAAGCTGTGCTAACGATAAGAAACAAAGTAGGGATCGGACTAATAATACGTTTGCATCTTTCGAACTATATTTTAATGCATCTATATCCAGACTGCACTTCACATATGCCGACAAGCGGCAAACCCACCTAATGGAGCAAGAAGTTACTACCCTCGAGAAGGGAAAGATGGATGTCTTATAGTTCTACGGTGAGGCTAATCCTTGGATTGCTTGGAAAACTCTAAAACTAAAGCTTTAATATAAAACTATACAATTTTATTGCTAGCATTAACAAGACTTTGGTTAGAACTACAATTGCGTTTTCTTAGTATTTATATAAATTTCTTCCGTATATAATACATACATATATAACAATATATATATATATTGTTGATTTTTTTTTTTGCTAGCAGTTACATATGTATTATTTATTTATTTATAAACATTCTTTATATATTTTTTAACTTTTCAAATATCTAAAGTTTTTATAGTAGGCTTCAATTTACATAAGTTTCGTTTTGAATAATGATTATTAATAAAGAAAATAGGGATTCTTCAATATTTTATTAGGAGAGGGAGCAAATGGGAATCAAGCACTTACAGTTTTTTCCAGCGATGAAAGGCCTTTCTTCGTGGTTTTCGTATTGATCTTAATAATTCTTTTTCATTTTTGTTTTCTTATTGACAAAAAATAATATATATATAGTAAATATGAATAATTTATAATTAGAATCAGATTTCTGAATTTTTTTTTTTTAATTTTTTAAAATTAGGTATTTACTTTTTTTCCATTTCCACTGTTGCTGTTACTGATGCATCCCACGTCGTGGAAATTGCCTTTTTGACAATTTAGGTTGAATCGAATCATCTCATCCAAGAGAGACGTGCTGAAGAAAGTCAAATAGGGGCCCAAGAAAAAAATTGCCTCCCTTGTTGAAAATGCAATAGTCTGATGCGGTTGATACGAAACCCTTATGAGCTTTCGTTGCTAGAAAATGAAAATTACATTAAATGTTACCAGAATAATTATTTTTTTACCTTTCTCTTTAACAAAAAAAAAAAAAAAAAAAAAAAAAAACGGAAGACTGAATGGTGATATAGACTTCGATGCCGACAAAGTTGAGCAGTTCGCTTTCAATAATGCATGAGAGATCATTTTGCAAGTCAAGCTGCTTTTATACGAATGTTTGTCCGGCCCATTAGCTCCGTTTGATATTCTTGATAATTCCTCTTCTTAATTTGTATTTTTTTATTGCAAAAATATATAGAGGGAATAAATATTCTTCCTTTCATGTTGAATATTAGAAATTTATATTTGTAATTAGATTTCTGAAACTTTTTTTTTTTTCAATTAAATATTTAGTTTTCTATTATTATTATTATTTCTAAGTGCATTTTTTTCACTTTTTTTCAATTAGATCCGCAGACACTCTTAATCCCTTTCTCACAAAAATTTTGTTTACGTAACAGCTGTTATATTTTTTTATTTAAAAATTTCTTTTCGCGTATAAATTGATTTATTCTTCTCTTTATTTAAACAGATAGTTTCAGAATTTAGGAAATGAAATGCTTGATTTGTAAAAAGCATGTGATGTACTACACCGGTCTCTTTTCATTAAATTTTCACAGTTGCACAGTTTTTAAGATCTTATTTCATCCTAATGTAGGCGTTTATTATTTTCATATTTTTTCTAAGTACCGTTTTGCTCTTTTTTTTTTATTTTCCAGTCGATTTACACAATTTCAGAAAGAAATTCGCGCAGACACTCTAAACCACATTCTGATAACAATTTTTTAAACTTCACTTTCTTTTTTGCTCTTGCTGATGAATTCCACGTTGTGAAGATTGTCTTTGATACAATTTAGATTTTATCGAATCAGTGAAACTATGATCCAAGAAAAAATTGTTTCCGTTGTTCAAAATGCAATAGCCTGATGCGCTCGAAACGAAACTCTTACGAACTTGCGTTGCTGTAAGATGGGAAATGCATTAAAGGTTACCAGAATAATTATTTTCTTACCATTTTTATTAAAAAAACAGAAGACGAACTGATGACATTTGTCTCGATGCCGACAAGGATGGGCAGTTGGATCTCAGAAAAGAACTAGAGATAATTTGGCAAGGCAAGCTTCTTTTATACGAATGTTTGTCTGGACCATCAGCTCCGTTTGAATGTCGCTCAAGAATTGATTTTTATTCAGCTTCAAAAAAAGAGCTGAGCCTAAATATATAAGCGTAACATAGCGTTCTGTCGCTGAGATCAGCAGCAGAACGGGATGATATAGTAGTATGTGTATATGTGTAAAATATGTCGTATGTGTATATGCTTAGATACATACAATTGTACACAAGGCAACCACTGGTTCGCATAGCAGCAAAGTGCTGACGTAGGAGCTCTTGAACATATAAGAAGTGACCACCCGATCGAATTTCATGTGCATTTATGTTTATATGATTGCGTTATGTATGTACATACATGATTGTGTTATATATTTGATTTCGTTATATGTAAACAACGTCATATGTATACATATATGTCAATATACTATTGGGGTCTAATGTGGATATGCATGAATCTGCAAACTCTGCTCTAATTTTTATGAAATAACAAAATTGTATATGCAGCTTTTTAGATGTTTAAATTTTAAACTAAAAAGTTTCATTCTTAAAGTATATTTGAGCAATGGCTTTTATAGTGAAAAGTTCATATAGCTATATATATATATCATGAAGCTCATCCATTTAGAAAAGGAGCTATAAGTGTCCAAAGTTAAGTTAATAGCATTCAAATGGGTCTATTTGCCAAATTGCAAGTCTTTAATATTTGTAATGCGTTTTTTTTTTTTTCAAAATTGGTGGTGAAGGGGGCGTGGCATCAAAAATCTGAAAACTATCCATAATATCTATCTAAATATACATATATATATAATGAAAAGTCTCTAGCTAAAACAGTGTTGACGTTCTTAAAAATAGTCAAAGAATTTTTGATTTTTTTATCGATAATTTAGAATCTCAAAAACTTTAGAGACGCAAAAATGGGAAAATGGGAAAAGAAAATGCAAATAAACTCGAATTGCTTAACTAACATACGAGTATTCATATGAAATTTCATCTCTCTAGCTTTTGTAGTTTTCGAAATCTAAACGTGCATACGGACGGGCGGACGGGCGGACAGACGGACAGACGGACAGAGTAATATCAAAGGGAAAAATAGTATATTGGTTTTGTGTAATGTCCGTTTTGCTATACGTCCATCAGTTCGTCCGTCCGTCTGCCCTAGAGCTAGAGACTTAAAATTTGGAGCGTATACTCAGGTATACGAATTATAAAGTGTAAAAATTTTCTCGATCCGCCCACTAGGCGCGTGGCAAATCGGAAAATTCACTCACACGTATGCCAGTAAACATACTAGTTGATGAGCAAGAGATGTGCAGTTTGAAATTTGGCATGTGAGGTAATGGAATGATTTTTATGAAAATCGATCAAAAAGTAATAATATTGGGGGCGTGGAAAATCGTACCTGAACATATATGTAGGTTCTTTTTTCAAATTGTGCTGTATTTTGAACACTATTGACACTAGAGACTTGAAATTTGGCATGTATACTCGGGTTGACACCCCAAGATCAAAAAGCTATGGTAGATACATATGTACATATACATATCTACATGTACATATCTACGCCCACAGGGGGCGTGGCAAACCGCAAAAGTTTATATCTCCTACTGTTTTAGAGCTAGAAGCTTCAAAATTGGATGGTTCTCTGTCGATGACCCAAAAATGATTTTCAGCCTCTTTGGGGCGTATCGTATAAAAAAATACCCTGTAATTTTCGCATTTTTGGAGTGTAAGAAAGCACTTTAAAAAATAAAATTTTTAAGTATTCGATTAATAAACAAAAAGTTTCCAGCGGGATTCGAACCCAGGTCTCTTGAAAACAACATGTAATCGTTAGCTAAACCTAAATAAGTTCCCTGCTATACCTGCTTCTGACAAAACTCAAAATTCAATCACAATTCTTAGAATATGTGCACACACTTGAATGTGTATGGATGTATGTATACAGACGTACAATCATCTGTATGTATGTATGTGTGTATGCATTTATAGAAATGACGCTTGCCCACTGGCAGCGTGGCAAATCGGAAACGCAGTATCTAGTGATTAAATGCACAATTCATATACATATGTACATATGTATGTTTATAAATAGCGTATGATCAATTGCTTAGCTGGCAGCAACCATTTCATGAAAAATATTCGAATATACATACATATGTACATACATATGTACATATGTATGTATGTAAATAAAATTTAAAAGCTGAAAGTTTTCTATAAAAAAAGTTTTCTGCTGGAATCGGGCCCATGCACGTCAGTTGCCACTGTTCTGGGCTGAGTTAACTAAAACAAAAAAGCCACTGCTAAAGCGCCTTTTGACAAAACTAAAGTAACGATCGAAAAATTCACAATTCAATCGCAATTCATAGAATATTATAGCATGCAGACTTTTGTATGCATGCATAGAAAATCTCTTAATGTGCGCGCACGACAGTGTGTATTCCGTATAGTGGGTACATACATACAGATTTACATATGTACATATGTATATATATTTTCCTATACATACATACAGATTTACATATGTACATATGTATGTATAGGAAAATATTTGTTGTTTGCCATGTTCGTTTGCTAATTGCCCAAATATTTCGTTTATTAATTAAGTAAAATGCACCTACGAGAACGAGTATCATGCATTTGGAAGCGCCCAACTACAACGTTCTTACTTGTTTTATGCTGATCAAGAATATATGTACATACATACATATGTATGTATGCATATACTTTGTGGGGTCTGCGGCGACTCCTCCTGCCTGTTACATACATTTTCACAAAACCATTATACCCTGAATTCCCATTTTAAATGGGTTCAGGGTTTCAGAGCGAAAAACTGAGTCCATTTAGGCCACTCCGTCGGTCAATTCATGTTGATTCTTGTTAATTTTGGAGTCCGACTCCAAATTTTATCAAGTTTCCGTTTGAGTGTATATTGCGAATTAGTTGCCATTTTTAATATGCAGTAAAATACATACATATTTATGTACAGTAGATCATATAAAAGTCTCATAAGTTCCGTTCAATTATTTACAATATTAAGCAAAACGTTAGGCCAGTTAGTACACACGTAAAAGTTTTTCCATGAATGTGGAGACTTACATACATACACTTTCAATATGCTAAAAATTGTAGCCTAGAATATTCTAAGAATCACAATTACGATTGAGCAGGGTTTGAATTGTGTATGTTAGTTTAATAAATGGTGCGCTAGCGATGAAGTAGCTGCAGATTTGCATATTATTGCCTAAGCCGTAAAATGGGAGTGATGTTAGAGGAAGTTCACGACGCATTGTCTGAAAGTTGAAGCACTAACCATACAGCACATAGACTGGACAACTAGAACAAACTTTTTTCACGAACCAGATTTAGATTTCCCGTCCTAATCATCTTCGTATTTCCTCGGCTCTGTAATGTAATGTAATGTAATGTACTTCTCGGGTAGCGAAAATATCGTAGTTGATATTCCGTTCGCTGCCAGCGCTCGAACGAAATAATTCTATTCTCATATGAAGCATCATTGAGAGCTATTCTTTCTTTACTCACTCTCTCACTCACTCTTTCTATGCCTCTCAGATATATATGTATGTATGTGTGTGTACGCAGGCACAAGTCAGCAGCGCACAAAATTTAAAATTTGTCGGCGAGTCGCGATGAAAATCCAATTGCGGGAAAATTTCCAAAACAGCGGGAAGCGGGAAATCTGGCTTTTTAAAAAAATATTTTGCTTTTTTTCCGCTTTTTTTATACTTAGTAATTTAACATATTTTAGAGAATTTATGTACAATGAAGTGTTGTTCATTGTAGTAGAATTAAAACCAAATAGTTCAGTATAAACAAAAATACTGACTGCGAAAACTTAAATGATAAGACAAGAATAGATTTGTATATTGCAGTCATTGCAAATATAGTATAGCTGCCAGTTTATCACATAACCAATTTGTGCTTGAAATATTTTAGTAATAGATTTGGGAATTGTGCGAAGTTTCAGAAAACAAAATGTTCTTGCTTTCTATATTGGCGAAACAAAATATACCATTCTAATTGAAGAATCAACGTATACACATTAAGAAGGAGTGATGTCGTGACTAGAAGTTGCGTAAAAAAAAAAAGTACTCTGCTAACTGCACTGGGTCGGTCTATATTTTGGACGCTTACAACTCCATTTCTAGATGGGTTTTTTTCGAATTGGGGCTGGGGCGTAACAATCTGCGTATCCATAATATGTATCTAAATATACAAATTTGAAGTCTCTAGCTGAAACGGTGTAGAAGTTATGCTCAAAAAACGTAACATAAACAAATTTTCAATTTTTTTATCAATAATTTGAAAATGGGATGAGTTAACGAAAACGGATGAGTTAAAAAAAAAATACAAAATAAACTCGTACTGCGTAATTTATTAAAATATGATTGGCACTATGGAAGAATGCGATAAATATAATAATTGTCACGAATAAGACGAAAAACTGGACTATTCGTAATAAAAACCTTAAAATAAGGCAAAACAAGTAAGAAGGCTCTAGTCGAGACTGCTCGACTACAAGATACCCTGAACCCTGCAAAAACTGATACTCTTATTCTTTACGCACTTATAAGCGCGCGCTCTGCTAACTTCGCAGTTGCTGCCTTGGCTGGGGGGTGGGTTGGGCTGAACTTTGGGCGCTTATAACTCCATTTCTAGGTGGACGATCTTCATGAAACTTTCAGAATATATCAGGCATCCAAATGTACCTATTTGTCAAATTGCAAGACTCTAGTATTTGAAAAGCGTTTTTTTTTCAAATTGGGGGCGGAGGGGGCGTGGCATCCAAAATCTGAAAATTACATAATCTGCGTATTCATAATATCTATCCAAATAAATAAATTTGAAGTCTCTAGGGTATAACTAGCAATTCTTTTATTTTTATACCCTGAGCCCATTGAAAATCGGAAATCAGGGTATAATGGTTTTGTTAAGCTAGAGAGTTCATTCATTTGTGTTAGGTCCATATATTGCACGCGCAGTACGAGTTTGTTTCAGAAATTTAATAACTTATATATTTCCAAAGTTATCGATAAAACACTTTATCGGGAATCAGTTATAAAATTATATCTCACCCCCAAATGTGTAAAAAATTTATTTCAAATACTAGAGACATACAGTTTGGTTTGGCATATGGATATAAATGTCATGATCATTATCTGAAGATTGGATTACGATTGTCCGTCTAGAAACAGAATTATTAATCAATGAAGTTATGGCAGCGAAACCCACGCGGCACAGCAACAGAGGCAGAGAGACAACAAACGTACAAACGTAGATCAGCGTGTGTGTGCGTGGGTTTTTTGCATGTATAGTTTGTTACGCTTGCAGAACGAATCGAATATTTCTTGGAATATGATTCGCTCGAAGAAGGGTTCAGGGGATCTCATTTCTTACTTGTTTATTAATTTTACTGTCCCTGCGCTGATCGCTTATCTGCCGCCATTGGGGTGGCCGTGACTGGTCTTCCAGCCCTGTTATCGGACCCTCCGACCCATCGGGGATGGGAAATGCCTTCCATTCTCTTCGTCGACTCCAAACGGTACCGCTAAAACGTTGGCCTCTGTTGCCTACATCTTACCTCCTACGACTTGGGGAGTCTTGGTTTTTCTTTTGCGCAATTGAGGCAGCCGTATATTCTTTAGAATTCAGTACGCTGCTGCGGACTATCATTATCAACTCCTTCTTAACGGATTCATCTCCTTTATATTTTGTTCCCCAATAGCAACGATCATTGACAGCTGCGTTCCTTCATCGTGGAGGTTGTCTATTAACGTCTCGAGCTCCTTGACGGTGCACTCGCTCCATGCGCTCTTTGCACAGATCGCCTTCCCATCTCTTAACTGTTCTCAACGTACTTACGTACAGCGTACTTACTGAATCACATGCTAAGCTCTTTCAGGGCAAAGCATTTTTAAGAGCGCATTAAAACGAACGAAAATGCGGTCATGATATGTATGTGTAGATCGACCCAGCTCGTAGTCCTTATGAGCGATATATGCAGCTATAACGACTCCGCTTGTAGCGTTCGTGCTGTTATTCTGAAGAAAATTCTGATTCTGGGTATATCGTCTCCCGGGTATAACGACTGTTCCTTAAGCGTCGCTGTAACTATAAATGCATGCATTGAACCCTAAATTGAATTTTTCAAGATTTGAGCTTTTTGCTATTTGGTATTTGAACTACTTTAATAAAAACAAATAGCCAATTTGTTAGTAGGTTTTTTTTTTTTTAATTTATTTTTTGTTTATTTTATTTTATTGTCTTACTTTGATTACAGACATTTCTGTTAGGATAAATAGTAATCTATGTATGTACGTTGAACAAGCAGCATTTTGTCTGATTAAATGAATAATGATTTCATTTTTTGGGAAGATAACGAAGATACTAC
This sequence comes from Drosophila borborema, assembly GCA_030914335.1. Taxonomy (NCBI): domain Eukaryota; kingdom Metazoa; phylum Arthropoda; class Insecta; order Diptera; family Drosophilidae; genus Drosophila; species Drosophila borborema. The sequence continues at coordinate 30,023 of JAUESP010000165.1, read as the reverse complement.
TTTCAAAATTAATTAGTTTTGTTCGTATTAGTTTACCCTCACTCTACATATATAAATATTCACATAGACGGCCTAATTCTATATTGATATTTTATAGATCTTTCTGACATTTGATCCTAACTATGTATGTATGAACAACCCAATTTTCTTATATAATTTGCCACTAATAGAGTGATATTGAAATTATTTCATTCATTAAGTGATTAGGCCGCATAACCAGATACATTAAATGTTTTCTTCTACATTCCATTATCGACCTGTTCTATCTTCGATTCTACCGAAAAGAAAAGTTTTATGTCTTGTTCGTTATTGAAATCATAATATATTAATCGTGGACTCATTGACTTATAAAATTAAAAAAAAAAAAAAAATTATATATACGTATATATGTACATACATACTGTATCTAACTATTTCTGCATATGTATATATTACTATAATTATCTGAAGTCGCCAAAAGTATTTATTGGTGTTGCAAATTCATGTTCAAGTAGAGAAGTCGTTTATGTTAATATTCCTTCACCCGAATAACAAATTCTATTTAGTATTTGTATTTGTTGCTATTTTTAGTAATACTTTTAAAAGTCTGTAAGCTATCAACAACACAACTGAATTATTGTCATCTATGTGTCCTCAGTTCACTTGTTTGCGGCAGTAGAAAACAAATAGCTAAAGTTTGGCTAAATTGTATATATATTTGTTTATTAAAAGGCAGCATAATGTCTAAAACAAGCTGAAGATGTGTAGAGAATATTTAGTATTGCAATAAGCTGCATGGGGTTTATAGTTGGTAAAAAAAAAATTGTTTACGTTGCAAAACAATTTGTGAACCTTTTGTCAGGCAATTGTTATTGGCACTTTTATTAGTAATCTATATATATATGCGTATCTATTTATATATATATAGGTGTGAATTCGTGCTGCTGCATTGTGTTATTTCTTTTCGATGATTAAGCTAGTTATTAACTGGAAAAGTTGATCCATTCGACTAATTGATTAAATTGATTATAAGCAAAACTAACTTTTACTTTGTTACCCCTTCCCGTTACATATTTTTCCGCTTGTGGGTTTGGTTCTTTACAAAAAGAAAGGGTATATATATTTATATATATTAAAAAGGTAAAATTGACTTGATTAGCAAAACAGGGAAGCTAAGTATCTACCATTTGCGACTTGGCGCTGGCAGTTGTTTTTCTGATTGGAAGATACTGCGATGAGTCTCGACATATTCATTTTGCGTCTGGGGGACAATGCGCTCCTCGGGCTGGCCCGCTACGCGCTGAGCTGGCGCCACTGGCTGCAAACGTCAAATGAAAAGATTTGAGTAATGCAAATTAAAGGAAATAGATAAAACTCACTTGATGTGCTCTGTAGGCGCGGGGCGTGCCCTCGGGGGAGGAAACCTCTACGTCGTCGGGTGCTGTCCAGTGCTCAGTGAATTCACTGGCAGAGCGAGCCAGCGATGGATGGCTGATTGAGCGATGGAAGGAGCGTCTGTCCTCATCATCGTAGTACTGCATATGGTAATACGAGCTGGCATCGCTCACATTGTCCAGATTATCCGGCTGTGGCCTGCCGAAGTCGACAGTCACCTCGGACATGGACCGGAAGTCGTTGTGATCTGTCTGGTATGAGGTGCGTGAACTTCTGCGCGATCGCTGCGTATTGAATGGGCCAGGTCCAGCTAAAGGACCGCCGTGCAATGGCATTGCTGGATCATTGCGTATGGTCCGCACGCTGGAGCCACCATCGCTGTCGTACTCGTACAGCGTTGGCAGTGAGCTGCGCCTGGACCGGGTATCCCACGGCTGCGGAGGCGCCTTCTTGCCGCGTTTGGGTGCGCGCATTTCGACGTCGGTTTCGTCATCGCTGGGTGGTGCTAGGATACGTATAATGACGTCCCAGGTCTGCGGCTCGAACATGCGCTCATAGCGTGTGTCTTGGCGAATGCGCTCAAAGTCCTCCCGCACCACCGCCTCGGTCAACATTGTACGCAACGACGATTGAGTTGTAATGATTTCCTTCCACTTGGCTCTGTCATCGTAGCTGATATTGTGGATAGAACTGGTATCATCGCCAATCTCAGATAGTTCTGGCTCCTCGAGAATGCGTATAAGCACGTCCCAGTTGGGCACGTCCTTGTCCTGTGGCGGTACCTCAATAGGTTTCATGTTGCCAACTAGCTCGGGACTAGTCAATTTCAGTTTGTTGTCGTGAATCTGTGCCGGCGGTTCAGTTGGTGGTAAGCTTAGCTCTGTGCGAGACATCTTCGGGGTAAGTGTTAGCCCGGAGGCGCTCGAGATATCCGAGAAGTTTTCCCATTGTTGCTGCTCGCGTTGGCTTGGATATTTACGCACCTTCACATCGAATGTGGGATCAACCACCGGCGGCGGTGGTGGCGGTAGTGGGACCTTCGGCTTACTCTTGTACTCGGTAACGCATCGCTTGTGGCTTTCAATATCCTCGATAGTTTTCTTCTCAGTAACTGTACGCAAATAGATGTCGTCCACAGTATGGAATGTTACAGGCAGTGGCTGCGGCGTAAGCACTGCTGGCTCCGCTGGCACATACTCGTCCTCGTAGTAGTGCATCGAGTCCACTGCCCGACTGGTATCGTGGGCGAGCAACCGTTCAGGTGGCTCGGAAGACACATCGGTAATCTCGGTTGGTTCCGGTCCGTCGGTGTAGTCAGACCAGGTTTCTGGACGGCCATCGACAACCTCATGGTGGGTGCGCGTATATACGGAGAACTTGGGCTCGGTTACCAACGGGGCCGGTTGTGGCTGTGGCATTTGCGGTGCCGGATGTAGCTCAGGCACGTACGTAAAATGTGACTGCATCGTTTCTACCTGCGGCGGCAATGAGTCCATGGTCATCACACTCTCCCGATCTTCGTAGCCTTCCATGATGGTTGACAAATTGTTGCGATCTCCCCTGAGCGTTGCCATGCTTTCCGTATCGGAAGTGACGGGTGATGGAATGGGCGGTGGCGACTTCTTTACCCTCACCTGAACATCAAATTTGGGAGAGCCAGCCAACGGCTCCTGCGCCAAAGCAGTTTGTCGCATCACCGTGGACATCACAGCGTTGGCCGCAGGTATTTCCTGAGCTGGAGCATAGTGGTCACTGTAAATACTGGACGTCTCCTGCACGAACGCTCGATTGTCGAAGCTGCCCGCAGAGCTAAACGGCAGTGACCGCGTGTCAATCTCCTCGATTTCCGAATGTGATTCACTAGGATAGTCCGAAGGTATCAAGGCGCCCTCGCTGCCTGACGAGCTATACACGGCCTGGAGAGCCGCATGAGCACGAGGTATCTTCACGCCCTCGAATGCACTGATATTTCCTGCGCTACTGCCGCTCAGCTTGGTGATCTCTGAGCCGCTGCCCATGCTCATGGGCAAACGTCGCACAACCGGTATGGGACGGCTGCGCAAACAATAGTAAGACACGGCCAGACCCAACAGCAACAGGGTCAGGAACATGATGGCGCAAATGATCATTAAGATCTGAATGCCCTTTAGTGGAGGCTGAAGTACAGAGCCCGTGGCAATAGGATTTAAACTGCAAAGAGCAACAAGAATAACAAATTGTTCAAAATATAAACAGATATAAACGGATCCACTTACATAGGCGCTGGCAGTGCGGGTGGCAGTGAAGGCACTGGCGGCGGATAGCGACAAACTATTGTGATGATCTCATCGCCGTCCATCTCCAAATTGGCATGGAAGCGCACAATTATGTTGTTGGTGAACACGCGTGTGGGATTCTACAGAAGACAGACAAAAGACATGACATTGATCTGCGGTCAAACTCTCAGCTAATTCTGTCTAGACCTGTATTGTTCCACAGCCCTTGAGAGGTAGCTCCAGCCGATAGCTAAGAGCGCCTTTTCCACTAACGTGGCAAGCGCTGCTGCGATCGTAGTCAGCCTGAATGATGCCATGGAAGGGATCATTGAATTTGAGATCAACCTGTAGCAAATAAAGACTTCATTGATTTTTTCCGACTTAGCTTTATATGGTTCAGAAGACACTTACTTGCATTGAGCCGGCTGCGCAGTTCAACGCGGCTTTGGTGCGATTCAAAAAAATCAAAGGGCTAATGTCGTCCAGTTTGGTTACCTGAAAAATAGAGTTAAAAAACAAATGAGTTTGACCAGAAATCGATATATTATATAATTTACAATTCCATCAGTACCTAATTGCTATAGATTATATCTTTTGAGCACGAAGATTCTAATAGTCAAAGTTTGAAATGTATAGATTCTAACTATATGATTTATGGACATAAAGCTGTGCAAATGCTGAAGCTACATAACAGTGCAGTATATAGACGGTTCCAAATGAAACACTATCGAACAGCTGATGTTGATTTATTTTTTTACAAATTGAATTTTTTCTATTTTTATATCCAGAGCCCATTGAAAATGAGAAATCAGGATATAATGGTTTTGTTAAAAGCATGTAACAGGCAGAAATAGGCGTGGCAGACCCCATAAAGTATATATATCCTTGATCAGGGTAACAGTGTTGCCAACTTGGCCTTTTTCCGGACAGATCTGTTCTTTTTGAAAATACAACTGCCGCAAAAATTCAGAAACAGCCCCTGTCCGGAAAAAATGCCTTTTTTATTTTATTTTGGCCTTTTTTCATCATTTTTTAATTGCTAAAGGTTGTTTATAAAATTTGTCAAATAAATCGATGTTATCGCTTTAATATTGCTTTATTGCAACATATTTTACGATGTGTCCCTGTTTCAAACGATGTAGCCCTGTAATCGAAAATATATTTATCGATCGATCATTAAAGATTTCAAAAGTTTAACAAAATGTCAAGAAAATTTACAAACTGAAATTAGGGTGTCGCGGTTAAACGACCCATTAAAAAAATGGATTAGCCACGTTCCCAATAATATTGATAAGGCATTTTGCAAATACTGCAAGTGCAGTTTAAATAAAAAACTTATAAAATGGAGAGATAAAGAAAGTATCATATATTTCTGGACTGAAGTTCAGAATCACACAGACTCAGCAGGAAACAAACACTTTTCGGACCTGGCAATTAGGTTGCTTTTACTAGTTAACAATTACATACAATTAAATATAATATCTTTGGATTAGGTTTGGACTACATCGAAACGGCAAATATTGCCAAAACTACAAGGTACCGGAAAATTGTGTACACCAAATTGGCACAAATAATACATATAGCAACGAAAATACAAATTTTGATGAGGTGCTATACCTTTTAAACGAAAATTAAAATAAAATTCTACTTTAGAAATAGAAAAAACTGTTATCCGCTTTTTTTGACCTTTTCAAAAATATTTTGTCCCTTTTTTGTCCTGTTTTTGGTGTCAACTGTCCTGTTTTTTTGGCGAAAAGATGGCAACACTGCAGGGTAACGAAAAAAGTTTATATAACCATGTCCGTCTGCCCGTCTGTCCGCCTGACCATCAGTCCGTATGCTTGAACGCGTCGATTTCCAAAGATATATGTCTCTAGTAATTATACTTTGTTCCCAAAGGGAAGAAAGTATATTGGGTTTGTGCCATGTCCGTCCGTCTGTCCGTCTGTCCGCCCGTCCCTCTATCCGTCTGTCCGTATGAACGCAATATTTTTCGGCGCTATTAGAGCTAGAGACTTGAAATTTTAGACATATACCCATATATGCTCCCGAATTATAAAGTGTAAAAACTTTCCCGTTCCGCCCACTAGGGGCATGGCAAATCGGAAAACTCTTCCGCCCATAGTTAAGTTATCATACTAGATGATGAGCTCGAGAGTTGCAATTTGAAATGTATACTCGGGGTGACAACTCAAGTTCAAAAAGCTATGGCGGATATATCTACGCCCATTGGGGCATGGCAAATCGGGAAATACGTATCTTCTACACCGTTAAAGCTAGAACGCTGAAATTTTGCATGTGAGTTAATGTTATAATTCTAAGAAGATCTATCAAAAAGGTATATGTGTACGCCCATTGGGGGCGAGGCAAATCGGACCTGAATATATAGTGATTTTTCAGATTGTGCTATATGTAGAACACAATTGACAATAGAGACTTGAAATTTGACATGTGTACTCGGGTTGACAACCCAAGACTAATAAGCTATGGTAGATATATCTACGCCCACAGGGAGCGTGGCAAACCGCAAAAGTTTATATCTCCTACAGTTTTAGAGCTAGTAGCTTGAAAATTGGATGATTGAGTTACAAATGTCCTCCTCTATCGATGATCCAAAAATGATTTTTCGGCTCCTTTGGGGGCGTGGCATATCGAAAAATACCCTATAATTTTGGCATTTTTGGAATGTAAGCAACCATATTTTGCAGTCATGTTAGCCTCGACCTTTTCTAAGAACTGGCAAAAAATTATGCGTCTACGGGGCAAATCGGCAAAGAAGTTTGTTGTGGCCAACTGCATAATTCATGCATATAATAGCTTAGTAGCAATTGCTAAGATGGAAAAATGAATTTTAACATAAATATAATAATATTAATGAATTTAAAAAAATAAAATTTATAAGTTATCGATTAATAAATAAAAAGTTTCCAGCGGGATTCGAACCTAGATCTTTTGAAAACAACATGTAATTGTTAGCTAAACCTAAATAAATTCACAGGTGATCAGCTGACCAGCTGATCAGCAGCTTGTGACGAAACAAAACAATACAATCGCAATTCTTGCAATATGTATACACACTTGGATGTGTATACAAGTACACATACATACATACATATATGCATGCATAGAAAAACTGCCTGCCACACAGCGTCGCAAATCGGAAAGCATACATCAGTTTTAGTTTTTGCTTAAATGCACAATTCATATGCGTATGTTTATAAATTATTATCAATTGGCAGCAACCATTTTATAATAAATATACAAATATAAAAAAAATTAAAAAAATAATAATTTTTGAAAAAAAAAAGAAAGTTTTCTGCGGGATTCGAACCCACGCACCTAAGTATAGATCGCATAGCGCTTACCACCAGCGCCACTGCCCTGACGTTCGGTAACTAAAACCAAATAAGGCATTGCTAGAGCCTCTCTGACAAAACTAAAGTAACGATCGAAAAATTCCCAATTCAGTCACAATTCTTAGAATATTCTGGCATCTAAACTTTTGTATGTATACATATAAAATTGTGTGTATACTCGTATAGTGTGTACATGTGTAAATCTGTATGTATGTGTAGGAAAAACGTTTGTTGCTTGCCATGTACGTTTTCTAATTGCCGAAATATTTCGTTAATTAAATGTTTATTAGATAAATAAAATGCACCTATGGGAACAAAGTATATCGCAGTTAGTTGCGCCTAACTGCAACGTCCTTACTTGTTTTTTTTACAGATTTGGTGGTGTGGAGGTGAATTGGGGACCGGAATTCAAAATCTGACAAAAATCGAAATTGTATTAAATTAGTATCTATATATATATATATATATATATATATATATATATATATATATATATATATATATATATATATATATATATATTTGCGGAAGACTTGGAGACTCTAACTCTACAGATGAACGAGATATAATATATAACAGATTGTCGATAATTGTTTTTATCGATAACTCTGGAAATATACGAGTTATCGAAATTCTGAAACAAACTCGTACTGCGCGTGTAATATACGAATCTAACACAAAATGAATGAACTCTCTAAGTCTTATATCTTCGGAAATCGACACGTTCGGATGGGCGGACGGACGGACGGATAGCCGGATAAGGCTATAGCGACTTTTTTCGTAAACTTGATCAAGAATATATATACTTTATGGGGTCTGCCACGCCTCTTTCTGACTGTTACATACATTTAACAAAACCAATATACCCTGATTTCCCTGGGCTCAGGATATAAATATCTTGTCTTGGCAGAATGGGCCTTTACTTACAAATTGAATAGCTTTGTAAGGTAAGAAAAGATTTATTTTCTTCACATTTTGTGCTATACTAATAAACTCGCTTTCCTACTTGAGCAGGCATAAAATTGGTTTAATAATACAATAACTTGCCTTCCTATTAGCCGCATATGTATACATAAACAGATTGCGTGGGAGCTCCTTAGTCAAAAACAATTCAATATGGTCCCATGGATTATCATATTATATAAGCTACTAGTGTGGACTCGCGTCACACGAGAGTTGCTTCCATTGAGTATGGAAATGAATATGTCCTCAATACAACCACAATACAGGTTCAAAGACATTCAATTGCCTCAACCTAAGCAGTGAAGTTATTGTTGCTAAAAAATGTAATGACAGTCTTCTTTCGCATTGCCTCGGTTCGAGTTGGCCCTGTTTCGAAGCAGTGAAACTTTCCTTATCAGACCTGACACAACTATTTTATTGAGTTGTACTCCATATATTAGAGTCAATCGTCTTCTCATAAAGTCACACGGATGTGCCAGATGCAAGCGCGAATTATGCAGAGGCTGTGGCTGATCTTCCTATAAACTTTCGCAACATATGTATAGCAGAAAATCTAATGTATTTGCATGTCTTAAGAACGTGCACAAAAATGCATATGTATGTATGTATATGCAGAGATATGTACTAAATTGTTAAACATAAAATTTTGAAAAACATTTACAAAATTATTGTATCCACAAAATAATATATTTAGAAGTTGGTTTGCTCTAAATTCCATTTAGTTTAGAAAAATAAAAAAAAATTAAAAATAATTTTCTCTTTTAATGATGCTATGCATGATCCTAATGATCATCATCAAAGTAGTATAAGCTCTTGGTGCAGTCCTCACAAATTTGCAAATTTATTTGCTTGCTAACGTCTGCACAATGCGGCACTTACCTTGCCATCCAGGGTCGCCTCCTCGGGCAGTCCGTTTGTGGAGTAGTTGCCGCTATCGCCATGTTGCACGTAATTGGATTGGGCCAGAGCTTTGCCGCCGAACAGCAGCAGGAGGATGGCAGCATAGGTGAGTAAGCTGCTAGACCGCAGCGGCCATGGGTCGGACTTCATTTTGCTAGGACGAATCTGTGTGACGATGGCGTGTGGCGGTGAGAGAGAGAGAGAGAGAGAGAGAGAGAGAGAGAGAGAGAGAGAGCGAGAGAGAAAGAGAGAGAGAGAGAGAGAGAGAGAGAGAGTGAGAGGAAGTCAAGAAAATACTTGAAATTAGTACAATAAACAGCCGAAATGGAAGCGTGTGCACACAATAAAGTCCACATAATACTAGACATAGGCCCAGTTACGGCCCCAGGTGGCGATCGTACTGAATTTTTGAGTAAGCCTGGTTGCAGCTGCAGCTGCACACGGACACAAAATCGTTCGTTATCTCTTGCCACAGATCATTGCAGCTGCAGTTAGGCTGGCATTACGATCAATTATGGTCAAGTTTGCCAAATTGGGGTCACACGAGTTGGGCTCAACTAGGGCTCTCATCTAGTTAACTGTGATTGTCGCTGTAGCCCAAAAATCGTTGTATAATAAATGGATGTGGAACATTTGAGACTTGCAACGTTTTTGTTACGAATCGAGCCCATTGCAGATATTCGAACCGTTAGCGAGCAATTGCCAATGACCCTCTGACAACGACCTTCGGCCTAAATACGCCGAAACGTATTCAAAAACTAAACAAAAACAAACTAAACAAATTTGAAAAAAAAAAACCTAGACACATGTTGAGATCTTTGCGCATAGTTTCTCTTAACCAGTCTTTAACAATAAAAAATACGAAGAATAACGCATTTTTCATCGGTTTCTTTAAACAGAAGTTTGTTGCTCTCAGCCGGTTTCTTCAACTGCTAGATACAAAATAGAGATTGTACTAGAAGTGGTAAACAACCCAAAAAAAAAAACAAGTAAGAAAGGTCTAGTCGAGACGGCTCGACTACGAGATACCCTGAACCCTGCAAAAAAGTGATACTCTTCTTCTTTACGTATTTATGAACGCGCGCTCTGCTAACTGCGCAGTTGCTGCCTTGGCTTGGGGGTTATCGAAAAAAACAAAATAAACTCGTATCGTGTAATTAACATACGAGTGTTCATGTGAAATTTCAGCTCTCTAGCTTTTGTAGTTTCCGAAATCTCGACGTTCATACAGATGGACGGACGGACAGACGGACGGACAGACGGATAGGGCTAGATCAACGTATTTTTTTATGCTGATCAATAATATATATACTTTATGGGGTCTGCAACTTCTCCTTCTGCCTATTACATACATTTTCACAAAACCATTATACCCTGAATTCCCATTTTCAATGGGTTCAGGGTATAAAAAAAAAACACACACACACTTAAAGGGGTTTGTCTTTCACACAGATTGTGATGACGATAAACCCGAGACTCATGTCAAATCCTCTAGAAAGTGGTATGATCGAAAAAGTCATTGATCGTATTCGCTTTTAATGTCCAAGTTGTTTCAAGTGAGCTGGCTTGTAAGCTATGCATGGTTGTATTGCATAAGCCAGATATATATATACATATATATATATACATATATACATATATATATATATAGCTCTTACATCAATATGTTTTATCCACAAAAGACATATAAATAAAAAACTCCTACGACAATTTCGCCATATTTGTCAGACAATCGCCTTGAGCCAGCAGTCGACGCAGCTGCAACTCGCAACTCGAGAAAAGACACAACGTCGAGCAAAATGTTGGCATTTTGTGGCTCAAATTCTACTTGGCTTTAGCATTTGTTGGCCAAACAAGTTTTAGACACACACACATACACACACACACATCCCACACACATAGGTACAGCTGAAAATGCTTGTTAGAGCAAGATATTATTTTAATTTAGGTTTTTTTTTTTTTTGCTGTCCGGGTACTCGAGCTCTAACTTGGCTCTGAAAATATTTTGACGGTAAAGTCTAATTAATTCAAGTGCATTCGGTTAGATAAACTAGAGTTTCGATAAGCGCAAGAATTAGTTGTCTCTTTCTCTCTTTCTATGTACGTACATATAGAAAAGCTTGTTTTAATATATATATTATATATACATATGTATATAGTAGCATTAAAACAAGCTTTTTCAGTTATATTTGCATTAGTTGCCTTTTGCAGATCCGTGTTAGTCATGTTGTTATTTTAATATATTTTGAAGGTTAAGAGAACTTGTATTGATATATGTATGTATGTATATATAACTGTCCATCAATCAAAGATTTTAAGAAATTTATAAGACACGAAATGTGCGAAAAAAATACATAACAATAATGTTATTCGAAAACAATAGATACAATTATGGCCACACACATATAGACACACATACAGATCTGTAAAGAATGTGCATACACCTATCTAACCATATATGCATGTATGTTGTATGTTTACTGAGGCTTATTCAAGTACATTTATAAGTGTAAGTAGTGCAATGGTACTCGCACAAACTTACCTATACACATGCATTCATATATATGCATGTACGTGCATGCATACATGCGAACGTATACATGTACATGTACTGTATATATGTATATATGTACATATGTACATTCATGATATGTCGTCGCACTTATTGAAAGACTTAGCGCAACAATAAGCTCAGATGACGGCAATTTCGTAAAACTGGTATTTTGACTTGCCGTAGATCGCGTCTCACTCGTACAGCGCTCGTACCTAAGCCCACAATATGCGGCTCTGGCTCTGGCTCTGTCTTTGTCTCTGGCACTGGCACTGGGCACTGGGCACTGGCTTGACTTAATGATTACGTGACGCGGGGGACAAAGTAGCTGCCACCAGACCCGCTGAAAATATGTCGTATGTCGGGAGTAACTAGTGAATGCGAATATGGTTGTCTCAAGTACGCCTGCTGCTGCTACTGCTGCTGCACTGCAATGCCGATTAATAGACTATATATAACATAGATTCATGTGTATACACGATGCCCCTTTGAACTCTACACTACACTAGTTGTACAGCAATTGCTCCAGCCCAGCGCAGAGATAGAAGAGAGAAACAACTTCGAGTCAGATCTCAGGCAGCTTTGCCGATCCGCGAGCCCACGCAACACGACGCCCTGAACTTGATTACGTACACTTGTGTACATACATATACACATATGCATAAATACATGAGTACATACATGGGTGTGAGTGAACTTGAATACTGTGTTTCCTTCAGAGGTATTATGTTAGGATTCTGTTAAAACTAACTGAACATTCAATTTTAACACCAAAGATTTTGTTGGCAAAGTAATTTAAAAAATACTTTTAAAAACTGATTGGCAAAATTTTAACATAAGAAGATATTTTATGAATTATATTTGATGTATTATAGACTTATATTCAGTGTTTATTTGTATCATATTATTAAATTTTGAACTTATAATAAACAAATATGTAAATATTGACTAGCGAATATAAAAATTGAATACAAAAATTTTTAAATTAAACAATAAAAAAAAATATTTTTGAAATAGTTATTGAAATATTTTTCATATTCAATTAATACATATATTATATAATATATATAATGCAATAAACAAAATATTTAAATAATTATTTGCCACATATTTGATTTAAAAGATGAGCAAAAATAAAACAAAAATTATTTGGATCATGGATCATCGAATAACACTTTCAGAGATCATCAAGTCAAGTTTGAGTGAAGCAATGCGCTGCCAACTGAGATAATTAACTGAATACATGCCCTAAGCATAAGAGTGAGCAAGCCATTCGAGTATGTATACTTTGAGAGCAGATCACTCGACTAGCTAATACTCTCTCAAACGCACACTAATACACAGGCATTTATTTGTATCTGAATGGAATCCAGAGGAAAACAATGACTGGCTTGAGAATAAATCTATGAATCGATTAACTTGAATGATTTACTGCCACACATACATAAATATATGCACATGTATAGTGGAGTATAGTTGTATGAATGATGCTCAACACAAAGTATGCATTCCATTATATAATGAATATATACAAAAAAAAAAAAAAAAAAAAAATCAATTTTCATGTCTGATGATTTCACATCTCAGGCAAGTATTTCATAAATACGAATATAAATAATAATTAGTTATCCATAATGCATGCACGAATATATAGTTATGTAGGTATGTAAGTTACTATGTGAGTTTTTAAACACACTAAAAAAATTAAAATAATAACAAAAAAAAAAAAAAAAAAAAAAAAAAAAAAAAAAAAAAAAAACAAACAACACACACACACAAAAAGAAAAGAAAAAGAAGGAAGGGGTTTGCAAAACGAGACTAAAAGCCCAATTGCATGCAATGATGTTAACACAATTGAATGCTCAAGTAGATATATACTTAGATATGCATGTATGTAATGCTCACTTTAGCTGCTAGTCTATTGAACGTTAGCTAGATACATTTATACATATATACGTACATATGCATGAGCATCTAGCCGTAAACAACAGAATTTTGCAACGGTATTGCAGGACAAGTATGGCAAAACCTTAGCTTGTTTCAAATATATAAAGATGTTGTTTGCGTCGCGATTCGGTGTTTTTTTGTTTTCTTAATTTGTTGTTCGTACGTTACTATAATTTAAACTTTTATATATATATTTTGGATTCTTTGCAAACGGCCAATATTTGTCCGAGCCCAAACGCGCTCTAGTAGATTACCTGCTTGCGACTGTTGCGTTCGTTTGCCATTTGACGGCGACTAACGAGCGTTTGGCGCTGCTCCACAGCGTCGGTCATTTCCGCTCCCACTTCAGCTTGGGCTCCGTCTCCCGCTCCTACCTTTAACAATGTTGGCTTACCAACATTCGAGCTTTGCCCACGTATCTGTATCTGTATATGTCAGAGTGAGTGTATCTATCTGCTTCTCTGCTGCTCACTTGTGTGAGTGTGTGTGAATTAATCATTTCGAGTTGCGACTCTCAGTCGCTCTCTGCTCAGCGACGCGGTTTTTGAGTTGTTCGCCAGTTCAGCCCCCCTGTCCAATCGCCCCACCTTGTCCGTCTAGCAATGCTTCGCTCTGGGCCCAGCGGAGCGCAACGAATTTTTGTAGCCAGAACCAGCTAAAGCTCCCCTCCCTATCTACACACTTGCGCAGAGTCTCGCGGCGGCTAGCTGATTGTAAGTATGTAGATCGGGAGGGGGAGCCTTAGCTGGTTCTGGCTACGGCGAGCTGAGCTCAGCTCTGCACATGGGTTGGGTATTTCGGCACCACCATCGGATCCAGTATCTGTACAAGTTTCTCTCGGCATGTTGCCAAACCTGTTATGTTCGCTATAATAATTGCGTTGGCACTGTATCTGTGTCTGGCTCTGTATCTGTGTTTATCTCTGTCTCTTTCTCCGTCTCTCGCGTTTTAGCTGGCTCCAACAACCCAAATTGTGAGCTGTTTGTATATTTCCCAGCCGTGTGCTTAGAGCTTATAGCAACTTGGCTACAAAAAAGTATTGAGTGTTAGCGCCACGTTGTTAAGTTTTCCTTCTCACTGGCAATGCGCACAGACATAGCCACAATTACCGCCGATGCACAGCTTAGCTCAGCTCTCAAAAAGGTTTTGTTCGACAGTGACTCTGCGAAGTGATGACTAAAATATGATGTAATTAATGACAGAATTTCTAACTCACTTCACCAGATCAATTCTGTTTTGAGTCATAGACATATTTCTTGGAAAGCCAACATACATACATACCCAGTTTCGCATATTTAATTCCACGAATATCAAACGAAAACATCGCCGACCAAATAATGTAAATTCTTCACATAATATTTTATACATGCTTACACATTTTTATACTTTGTTCCCAAAGGGAAGAAAGTATATTGGGTGTTCAGGCATGAACACACCAAATATACATAAGATAATCATATACATATATTTTTCATGCATGAACATACATATATAAGCATATACTAATATCCTACGCACTTACAACTAGCAGGTAGTGCAGCACATAACCAAAAGGGCCACATGTGTGAACATAAATAAATAAATAAACATAACACTGACCCTATCACTTAGCGATAAGATATACGAACGCTGAGCCTTACAAACTCAGCTGTAGACTAAGATCAGCAATAGACCAATGCTGTGACTTACAAACTCAGCACTATGTACACTAGATTTAAGGGTTGAAATTACGCATGAGTCTAGGTATAAACAAGTAAGAAAACTCTAGTCGAGAGTGCTCGACTAGATAATACCCTGAACCCAATTTTAATAAAATAAAATAATATTTTGTACTGTGGTTTGGTTTTTTGTAATTATCTTGAAAAACCATCAATTTTAGTGCTGAAAATGGCAAAAAAAACTTCTTTATTTTGGCAAATAGTTAAATATATTGCTCTTGATTAGTAATAAAATTAATCCGTTTTCAAGATAATTACAACAAACCAAAGTGTCGAACGTGACAAAAAGTTGACTTTACTGGAGAGATACCCATATGGATAAATCAGAAAGTATACATAAGAATGTATGAGTGTAACGTTCAAAATGTACAAATACACATATACATTGCATACATATACATTGAACTGCAAAAAAAAAAAAAATAATAGATGGCGCTTATATTAGTTGAAATTCGAAAAATGTTATATTATTAAATATCATTAAAAATAGACTCAACAAATAGACGTTCCTCGATTAACACGCATCACCTTAATTAACACAGACACTTCATAATTGTAAAAGAAATATATCAATGCCACTCAAAGCTGTAATAGCCATAATAAATAAGGTCACTGCTAAAGCGCCATCTATCAAGTTAAAATTTTTAGACCATGCTACACTAGTTTTGAATGTACATGTGTGCATACATATAGGAAAACCGCAGATGTCACGTGCTTTTGTTATTTGGGCAGACTTTTTTTTTTGTTCATTATTTTCTGTTGACTTAACGGAATAAAATATAATTGAAACAAAAACACTTTCAGAAATGATGCTATTAAATATTTGAAATTAAAAAAAAAAACACTTATTCACAATTAGTTAAACTACCAACTGACTTTCAAAGGTATCAAATACAAAAGAATAAATAATAATAAAAAAGAAAGAAATATAAAAAAAAAAAAAAATTAAAAATAAGAAATTATGAAGGGCTTAGGCGAGACTAGAACCTGCGAAAGCCTAACATTCGGTGCATCTGTCTTGCCATCTATACCACGGCTCACTCAATTAGCTGAGTAGCGAAAACGAATGATATTTGCCATATACGAAAAAAAAACTAAAGCAGTGGCTGAAAATACAAATACAATTCAAAGACAATTCTAACGCAATTCAAAAACAATTGTGATTCTTAGAATTTGCACGCATAGCAACGTAGAAAACGGCCCAAGATTTTTTGTGTGTATATGTGCACACGCATACGAAAATTGATTTGCATTGCTCAACGTTGCTTGAGTTTCCATTGTTATTTTAATTGTTTTAAAATTTTTAAAATATATAATGAAATGTAATGAGAGTTCAGCATATGATCTACATATTGTATTTAACATTTTAGGTTTTTTTAGAAATCATAACTCTTTTACAATTAGCTTTACATGCACAAATACATATGTATGTATGTATGTATGTACGATTGCAGCCACACGCTGATCTACGCTTGCACACATACATATGTATGTATGTATGTATGTATGTGCGCCCGCAATGCGTCTTGCTTTGTCGCTGCCTTGCTTGCTGAGCCACATGGGCTTTGATGAGAAAACTTTATAGACTAATAATTCTGTTTCTAGATGGACAATCGTATTGATATATTCAGGTTAAGATTATGATATTCATATCTATATGCCAAACCAAACTGCATGTCTCTAGTATTTGAAATGCATTTTTTACACATTTGGGGGTGTGGGGGCGAATCGGGGACCGGAATCCAAAATCTGACAAAAACCGAAATTGTATTAAATTGGTATCTATATATATGCAGAAGAGTTGGAGACTCTAACTCTAAAGATGAATTAGCTAGAATTTTATAACTGGTCCCCGATAATTTCAGTTATCGATAACCTTGCAAATATACAAGTTATCGAATTTCTGAAACAAACTCGTACTGCGCGTGCAATATACGGACCTAACACAAAAAGAATGAACTCTCTAGCTTTTGTATCTTCGGAAATCGACGCGTTCAAACATACGGACAGACGGACAGACGGACAGACGGACGGACAGACAGACGGTCATGGCTATATCAACTTTTCTCGTCACCCTGATCAAGAATATATATACTTTATGGGGTCTGCCACGCCTCCTTCTGCCTGTTACATACTTTTAACAAAACCATTATACCCTGATTTCCCATTTTCAATGGGTTCAGGGTATAAAAACCCGGACTCAAAATAATAAAGTTAATACCGAACTGAACACCAACGCAGTCACGTGTATTCGCACATTGGGTCCTTATGAACGCAATATTTTTCAGCGCTATTAGAGCTAGAGACTTGAAATTTTAAACATATACTCATATACTCATAAAGTGTAAAAATTTTCTCGATCCGCCCAATAGGGGCGTGGCAAATCGGAAAACTCTTCCGCCCATAGTTAAGTTATCATACTAGATGATGAGCTAGAGAGTTGCAATTTGAACTGTATACTCGTGGTGACAACCCAAGTTCAAAAAGCTATGGCGGATATATCTACGCCCATTGGGGGCGTGGCAAATCGGGAAATACGTATCTTCTACACCGTTAAAGCTAGAACGCTGAAATTTTGCATGTGAGTTAATGTTATGATTCTAAGAAGATCGATCATTTTATGTCGTTTATGTCTACGCCCATTGGGGGCGTGGCAAATCGGACCTGAATATATAGAGATTTTTCAAATTGTGCTATATTTTGAACACTATTGACACTAGAGACTTGAAATTTTGCATGTATGCTCGGGTTGACAACCCAAGACCAATAAGCTATGGTAGATATATCTACGCCCACAGGGAGCGTGGCAAACCGCAAAAGTTTATATCTCCTACAGTTTTAGAGCTAGACGCTTGAAATTTTGATGGTTCAGTTACTAATGTCCTCCTCTATCGATGACCAAAAATTATTTTTTCAGCCTCTTTGGGGGCGTGGCATATCGAAAAATACCCTGTAATTTTCGCATTTTTGGAATGTAAGCAACCAAATTTTGCAGTCATGTTAGCCTCGGCCCTTTCTAAGAACTGGCAAAAAATTATGCGTCTACGCCCACTGGGGGCGTGGCAAATCGGCAAAGAAGTTTGTTGTGGCCAACTGCATAATTCATGCATATAATAGCTTAGTAGCAATTTCTATGATGGAAAAATGCATTTTAACATAAATATAATAATATTAATGAATTTAAAAAATAAAATTTATAAGTTTTCGATTAATAAATAAAAAGTTTCCAGCGGGATTTGAACCCAGGTCTTTTGAAAACAACATGTAATCGTTAGCTAAACCTAAATAAATTCACAGCTGATCAGCTGACCAGCTGATCAGCAGCTTGTGACGAAACAAAACAATACAATCGCAATTGTTGCAATATGTATACACACTTGGATGTGTATACACGTACAAACATCTGTGTACACATACATACATACATATATGCATGCATAGAAAAACTGCTTGCCACACAGCGTGGCAAATCGGGAATCAATCAGCAGTATTAGTTTTTGCTTAAATGCACAATTCATATGCGTATGTTTATAAATTAATTGGCAATCAATTGACAGCAAGCATTTTATAATAAATATACAAATATAAAAAAAATGAAAAAAACAATTTTTTGAAATAAAAGTTTTCTGCGGGTTCGAACCCACGCATCTAAGTATAGCTCGCATAGCGCTTACCACCAGCGCCAATGCCCTGACCTGGGCTTCGTTAACTAAAACCAAATAAGGCACTGCTAGAACGCCTTTTGACAAAACTAAAGTAACGATCGAAAAATTCCCAATTCAGTCACAATTCTTTGAATATTCTGGCATGCAAACATAGAAAATTGTGTGTATACTCGTATAGTGTGTACATATGAAAATATGTATGTATGTGTAGGAAAAACGTTTGTTGCTTGCCATGTACGTTTGCTAATTGCCGAAATATTTCGTTAATTAAATGTTTATTAAATAAATAAAATGCACCTATGGGAACAGAGTATTTCGCAGTTAGTTTCGCCTAACTGCAACGTTCTTACTTGTTATACCCTGAACCCATTGAAAATGGGAAATCAGGGTATAATGGTTTTGTTAAAAGTATGTAACAGGCAGAAGGAGGCGTGGCAGACCCCATAAAGTATATATATTCTTGATCAGGGTGACGAGAAAAGTTGATATAGCCATGTCCGTCTGTCCGTCTGTCCGTATGTTTGAACGCGTCGATTTCCGAAGATACAAAAGCTAGAGAGTTCATTCTTTTTGTGTTAGGTCCGTATATTGCACGCGCAGTACGAGTTTGTTTCAGAAATTCGATAACTTGTATGTTTGCAAAGTTATCGATAAACGAAATTATCGGGAACCAGTTATAAAATTCTAGCTAATTCATCTTCAGAGTTAGAGTCTCCGAGTCTGCTGCATATATATAGATACTAATTTAATACAATTTCGGTTTCTGTCAGATTTTAGATTCCGGTCCCCACATCGCCCCTCCACCACCAAATGTGAAAAAAATGCATTTCAAACACTAGAGACATGCAGTTTGGTTTAGCATATAGATATGAATATCATAATCATAATCTGAAGATATCAATACGATTGTCCATCTAGAAACAGAATTATTAATAATCAATATTTTCTCATCAAAACCCATGCGACCCAGCAGCAAAGCGAGACAGCAAGACGCTTGCAATGCTTACACACATGCATACACACATACAGGCGTACAAGCATAGATCAACGTGTGTGTGTGTTCGTGTTTCTGCATGTATAGTTTCTTACCGGTGGACAGTCGAAACGAAGCATTCTTGGAATATGATTCGTTCGAAGAACGGCTCAGGGGATTTCGTGGTGGGGCAGTCTCGATTACAGCTTTCTTACTTGTTTGCCTATACAGACATTATATTTATACCCTGAGCCCATTGAAAATGGGAATTCAGGGTATGATAGTTTTGTGAAAATGTATGTAACAGGCAGAAGGAGATGTCGCATATATATATTCTTGATCAGCAAAAAAATAAGTTGATTGAGCCCTGTCCGTCTGTCCGTCCGTATGAACGTCGAGATTTCGGAAACTACAAAAGCTGGAGAGCTGAAATTTGTACAATCGTATGTTGGTTACAGAGTACGAGTTTATTTTGTTTTTTCGATAACTTAATCGATAAAAAATCGAAAATTCGATTACGTTTTTTAGGTTTTTTGGGCATAACATCTACACCGATTTAGCTAGAGACTTCAACTTTATATATTTCGATAGATATTATGGATACACAGTTTTTGTGATTTTTAGATTTTGGATGCCACCGCATTTCAAATACTACATACTTGCAATTCGGCAAATAGATACATTTAGATACTCCTAATCTACTCTGAAAATTGCATGAAGATCGTTTATATAGAAATGGAGTTATAAGCGTCCAAAGTTTAGCCCAACCCACCCCCAAGCCACGGCAGCAACTGCGCAGTTAGCAGAGCGCGCGCTCATAAGTGCATAAAGAAGAGTTGCAGGGCTTAGGGTATCTCATAGTGGAGCCGTCTCGACTAGAGCCTTCTTGTTTTTTTTTTTTTTTTTTTTTTTTTTTTTTTTTTAATTCCAGCTTATTAATTTTGTAAAGAATCTTTGCCAGTAATACAAATGCAATCCGATTTTAGACAGAACATATGAAAATTTCAGTTGAAAATTACATATACAATTGAATATATGTTCCTACCTGTTGCGTTTTGTGTTTACATGACAATTTCGTCTCAGCCTGGATATATTCATATAGTACTATATTTTACTTACTTAACGATCCAGTAGAGTTGTGACTGGACTGGAATATAATCTTTATAGTTTATAGCTTTGCATTTATAATCTTGTTGGATTCAAGTAGATCGAAAAATAAAATACTTTGATATGATCACAGTTAGAAATGTGAATCTGAATTTGTTTGTCTATTTCCTTTCTTTTCATTAATAATAATCCAATCGGATGTTGGCGAATTTCATGAAATAAACGAATTTAATAAAATGATTAAAACAGTACAGCAAATTGAGATTTTTATAAATAACTTTACACTTATTTTTAATCTTCCCAGTCGATCACCAATCGTCCTCAACTTCCTGTGAAATCTCCAGGCGAAAAGTGGTGACAAAATCTTCCAATCTGCGACGACAATTTCTACTCAGCGGATTATTGCGCAGATCTACCACGGCCAGACAGTCACTGCTAATGGCTTCGTCCGTATCGATCTCTGAAATATCCAGTCGATAGAAATGTTTATTGGGCTCTTTCATCTAACGGGTCTCAGTACTTACCTAAAATGTCATTATGTTGAGCATCCAAACTGGCTAGCTTCTGAAGCTTAAAGACGACTTGAGGTAATACAATAAATGAATTGTGCGAGATATTTAAATTAGTTAAAGCACTCAGATTGGCAAATTCGTCTGGAAGCTTTGACAACTGATTATATGAGAGATTGAGATCTGAAAATGTAACCGAAATGCGTTTTGCATTCGCGTTATACATATAGATATATGACTCTGAATAATCACCTGTAATCGCGCAAAACTTCAGAGCAAACTTTGGCGCCACCTTCTTCAGCACATTCCCACTAAGGTTACAAGTTTGTAGCTCTGTATTCCGCATCAAGTGATAAACTGCATCTGGTATTTGCATGAGTTCACATTTTGAAAGATCTGAAAAAGGGAGTTAAGGATGCATAAATATATATATATATATATATATATATACGTATAATATGTATATATTGGGTATTCCAAGTCAGTCATTTTCAAATAGATTAATGAAATGAAGCGATTATCGATTTTTATCGATAATAAGGAAATGGGATGAGGTATCGAAAAAATAAGAATAATACACGAGCATACATACATATATTTATACGGGCGGACAGACGAACATGGCGGAATCGACTCAGCTCGTCGCACTGATCAGGCATATACATACATATGTATATACTTTACGGGGTCTGTTATAACAAAAACAACAACAACAACGTCAAACGACGCGTCGTCAAGACAACTCAATAGATGACAATAAAATAACGATGCATGACGAATTTAGGATATCCTTTAATCAGATTATCAAACAGAATAACGACAGCATCTAAATGCCTTACTGTATGCTTTAGTGAAGCATTCTCAAATCAGAACAACATTGTATCAACACTTTAGGGGATCTATAGGTACATATGTATGTATGTATTTTCATATTGGACATTTATTTTGCGTAGTCTTCACATAATGCAGACCTAAACATATGTACTATGTATGTAGAAGTAAATCTTTATACATATGTACACACAAACATGTATGTATGTATACTATACATGCATGTGTCAACACGATTTCATGTGTTGCCAACAAACTGAGAACTATTTATGACACATTCATATACATACAGTGTATCACATTAATATTCGGATTTTCTAGTTTATGTGTTTTTTAGTTTATGTATAATTTCTATTAGTTATGTTAAATATAATACCTTTATGTATACCTCAATGAAAAGATAATTTTTCAACCTAAAACTAACCATTTACACTTTTTTATTTTAATTAGTAGTTTATGTTTTATTTGCATTTAAAATTGAAAAAAAAAAAAAAAAAAACGGAAAACTCTTCCGCCCATAGTTAAGTTATCATACTAGATGATGAGCTAGAAAGTTGCAATTCGGAATGTATACTCGGGTTGACAACCCAAGACCAATAAGCTATGGTAGATATATCTACGCCCACAGGGAGCGTGGCAAACCGCAAAAGTTTATATCTCCTACAGTTTTAGAGCTAGACGCTTGAAATTTTGATGGGTCAGTTACTAATGTCCTCCTCTATCGATGACCAAAAAATAATTTTTCAGCCTCTTTGGGGGCGTGGCATATCGAAAAATACCCTGCAATTTTCGCATTTTTGGAATGTAACAACCAAATTTTGCAGTCATGTTAGTCTCGGCTCTTTCTAAGAACTGGCAAAAAATTATGCGTCTACGCCCACTGGGGGCGTGGCAAATTGGCAAAGAAGTTTGTTGTGGCCAACTGCATAATTCATGCATATAATATTTGCTAAGATGGCAAATTTTAACATAAATATAATAATATTAATGAATTTAAAAAATAAAATTTTTAAGTTATCGATTAATAAATAAAAAGTTTCCAGCGGGATTCGAACCTAGGTCTTTTGAAAACAACATGTAATCGTTAGCTAAACCTAAATAAATTCACAGCTTGTGACGAAACAAAACAATACAATCGCAATTGTTGCAATATGTATACAAACTTGGATGTGTATACACGGACAAACATCTGTGTACAAATACATACATACATACATATATGCATGCATAGAAAAACTGCTTGCCATACAGCGTGGCAAATCGGAAATCATAAAGCAGTATCAGTTTTTGCTTAAATGCACAATTCATATGCGTATGTTTATAAATTATTATCAATTGGCAGCAAGCATTTTATAATAAATATACAAATATAAAACAAGTAAGAAAACTCTAGTCGAGAGTGCTCGACTAGATAATACCCTGAACCCAATTTTAATAAAATAAAATAATAATCTGTACTGTGATTTGGTTTTTTGCAATTATCTTGAAAATGCATCAATTTTAGTGCTGAAAATGGCAAAAAAAACTCCTTAATTTTGACAAATAATTCAATATATTGCTCTTGATTAGTATTAAAATTAATCCGTTTTCAAGATAATTACAACAAACCAAATTGTCGAACGTGACAAAAAGTTGACTTTTCTGGAGAATTACCCCTATGGATAAATCAGAAAGTATATGTAGATAAGAATGTATGCGTGTAACGTTCAAAATGTACATATGGACATGATATACATACATACATATGTGTGTATGCATTGCCAAAAAAAAAATAATAATAGATGGCGCTTATATTAGTTGAAATGCGAAAAATGTTATATTATTAAATATCATTAAAAATAGACCCAACAAATAGACGTTCCTCGATTAACAGGCATTACCTTAATTAACACAGACACTTCATAATTGTAAAAGAAATATATCAATGACACTCGAAGCTGTAATAGCCATAATAAATAAGTTCACTGCTAAAGCGCCATCTATCAAGTTAAAATTTTTAGACCATGCTACACTAGTTTTGAATGTACATGTGTGCATACATATAGGAAAACCGCAGATGTCACGTGCTTTTGTTATTTGGGCAGACTTTTTTTTGTTCATTATTTTCTGTTGACTTAACGGAATAAAATATAATTGAAACAAAAACACTTTCAGAAATGATGCTATTAAATATTTGAAATTAAAAAAAACGCACTTATTCACAATTAGTTAAACTACTAACTGACTTTCAAAGGTATCAAATACAAAAGAATAAATAATAAGAAAGACAGAAATAAAAAAAAAAAATTAAAAATAAGAAATTATGAAAGGCTTAGGCGAGACTAGAACCTGCGACACCCTCACATTCGTTGCATCCGTAGCGAAAACGGCAGAGTAGCGAAAACGAATCAAATTCCCCATATACGAAAGAAACACTAAGGCAGTGGCTGAAAATACAAATACAATTCAAAGACAATTCTAACGCAATTCAAAAACAATTGTGATTCTTAGAATATACACACATAGCAACATAGAAAACGGCCCAAGATTTTTTGTGTGTATGTATGTGTGCACACGCATACGAAAATTGATTTGCATTGCTCAACGTTGCTTGCATTTCCATTGTTATTTTAATTGTTTTAAAATTTTTAAAATATATAATGGAATGTAATGAGAGTTTCAGCATATGATCTTACATATTCTATTTAACATTTTAGGTTTTTTTTTTAGAAATCATAACTCTTTTACAATTAGCTTTACATGCACAAATACATATGTACATATGTACATATATGTATGTATGTACATATGTACGGTTGCAGCCACACGCTGATCTACGCTTGCACACATATACATACATACATACATACATATGTATACACATACATACATGTATACATACATACATATGTATGTATGTACATATGTATGTGCGCCCGCAATGCGTCTTGCTTTGTCGCTGCCTTGCTTGCTGCGCCACATGGGTTTTGATGAGAAAACTTTATAGACTAATAATTCTGTTTCTAGATGGACAATCGTATTGATATATTCAGGTTAAGATTATGATATTCATATCTACATATATGCCAAACCAAACTGTATGTCTCTAGTATTTGAAATGCACTTTTTACACATTTGGGGGTGTGGGGGCGAATTGGGGACCGGAATCCAAAATCTGACAAAAACCGAAATTGTATTAAATTAGTATCTACAGTGACGAACATAATTATTGGCACAGTATGCTTTTTAAGCTTTATAGCAACTTTTCAAGTCTTTTGAAAATATTTTTTTATAAAACAAAAAATTTTTGAAATAGATTAGAATATTTATTGAATGACACCAAAAGAATTTTGTAAAAATCTTAAACGTAGAATTAACTAAAATTAAATAACTAAAAAAACACGTCAATTTCATTGAACAAAATTATTGGCACACTAAAAAAAAAACTTAAAGAAATATAAAAATATGATGAAAAACAATAACTAAAAATGATAATTAATATTTTGTACTTAAGCCTTGTGCTTTTATAACGGCTTGTAAGCGGTTTGGCATCGAATTAACTAATTTTTTAGTTACTTCTTCACCAATTTTTTGCCATTCCTCAGTTAAAGCTTGCTTTAATTCGGGTTTGTTTGTAATTGCGCGTTTGGTTATGCGCCTATCCAATTCTTCCCACAAGTGTTCAATTGGATTTAGGTCTGGAGATTGTGGTGGGTGCGGGTAGCACATGGGCGGTGTTGTACGCAAGCCACATTTTGACAATATGGGCAGAAAGCTTGGGGTCGTTGTCATGTTGAAATGTGAACGAGCTTGGTAATTTGAGCTTTTCGGCGCTTTTTTTTAAGTTATCCTTTAAAATATTTAAATATATATTTTTGTCCATTATACCGTCTATAAATACCAACTCGCCCACACCTGCAGCAGACATGCAACCCCAGACCATCACCCCACCACCACCATGTTTAACTGTTGGCGTAATGTTAAGTTTGTCGAATGCAGTATTCGGCTTTCTCCACACAGTTTGGCGCCCGTCCGATCGGAATATGTTGAATTTGCTCTCATCTGAGAACAATACTTGACTCCAGTAATCGGATGGCTTACTAATAAAGTTCTTAGCATAGTCCAAACGCTTATTTTTATTGCCGGTTGTGATATAGGGTTTTCGTCTAGCCACACGCGCTTTGTAATTCGCCTTGTGCAGTACCCTACGTACCGTAATCGGGTGAACCTCCTTTCCCATTTCATTTTTAACTTCAGCAGTGATCTGTGTTGATGATATTTTCGGATTCTTTTTCACCTTTCGAAGGATTTCCCTGCATTCACGGCTGTTCAGCAATTTTGGGCGGCCTGTGTGTTTTGAACTTTGCAGGTTACAGGCTTCCTTGAAGCGCTGCACGATGCTTCGAATTGTAAATCGGCTTCTATCCATTAGTTCTCCTATTTCTGCATAAGATTTACCTTGATCGTGTAAATGCAGTATTATTTTCCTCTGAGCTATCGATGTTTCTTTTTGTTTAGGTGCCATTTTTTAGAAAATTAACAAGTAAGAAAACTCTAGTCGAGAGTGCTCGACTAGATAATACCCTGAACAAAATTTTAATAAAATAAAATAATAATCTGTACTGTGGTTTGGTTTTTTGTAATTATCTTGAAAATGCATCAATTTTAGTGCTGAAATTGCAAAAAACTTCTTTATTTTGACAAATAGTTCAATATATTGCTCTTGATTAGTACTAAAATTAATCCGTTTTCAAGATAATTACAACAAACCAAAGTGTCGAACGTGACAAAAAGTTGACTTTTCTGGGGAATTTCCCATATGGATAAATCAGAAAGTATATGTAGATAAGAATGTATGCGTGTAACGTTCAAAATGTACATATGGACATGTATATATACATTGCATTGCCAAAAAAAATAATAATAGATGGCGCTTATATTAGTTGAAATTCGAAAAATGTTATATTATTAAATATCATTAAAAATAGACCCAACAAATAGACGTTCCTCGATTAACAGGCATTACCTTAATTAACACAGACACTTCATAATTGTAAAAGAAATATATCAATGCCACTCAAAGCTGTAATAGCCATAATAAATAAGTTCACTGCTAAAGCGCCATCTATCAAGTTTAAATTCTTAGACCATGCTAGGCTAGTTTTGAATGTACATGTGGGCTTACATATAGGAAAACTGCAGAAGTCACGTGCTTTTGTTATTTGGGCAAACTTTCTGTTTATTATTTTCTGTTGACTTAACGGAATAAAATATAATTGAAACAAAAACACTTTCAGAAATTATGCTATTTAATATTTGAAATTAAAAAAAACGCACCTATTCACAATTAGTTAAACTACTAACTGACTTTCAGAGGTATCAAATACAAAAGAATAAATAATAAGAAAGAAAGAAATAATAAAAAAAAACAAGTAAGAAGGCTCTAGTCGAGACGGCTCGACTACGAGATACCCTGAACCCTGCAAAAAAAGTGATACTCTTCTTCTTTACGCACTTGGAGCCGCGCGCTCTGCTAACTGCGCAGTTGCTGCCGTGGCTTGGGGGTGGGTTGGGCTGAACCTTGGACGCTTATAACTCCATTTCTAGATTGACGATCTTCATGAAATTTTCAGGGTAGATTAAGGGTATATATATCTATCTATGTGCCAAATTGCAAGTCTCTAGTATTTGAAATGCGTTTTTTCCAAATTGTGGGCGAAGGGGGCGTGGCATCCAAAATCTGAAAACTACAAAATCTGTGTATCCATAATATCTATATAAATATATAAAGTTAAAGTCTCTAGGTGAAACGGTGTAGTAGTTATACACAAAAAACCTGAAAAATGGAAACGAATTTTCGGAAATGGGACGAGTTATCGAAAAAGCAAAATAAACTCGTATTGCGTAGGTAACATACGAGTGTTCATGTGAAATTTCAGCTCTCTAGCTTTTGTAGTTTCCGAAATCTCGACGTTCATACGGACGGACGGACGGACGGACAGACGGACGGACAGACGGACAGGGCTAGATCAACTTATTTTTCGATGCTGATCAAGAATATATATACTTTATGGGGTCTGCGACGTCTCCTTCTGCCTGTTACATACATTTTCACAAAACCATTATACCCTGAATTCCCATTTTCAATGGGTTCAGGGTATAAAAAAATAAGCTCAATTCTCACAAAATGTAATATTTTTTAATGCAAATGTGCTCAGTTTTAAATAACGGAATATAACAGATGGGGAATTTGCCAAAACGGTGTTGCCCCATCGGTCAAATTGTTCAAAAAATACAAAAGAACCCTAAGTGTGCCAATAATTTTGTTCAGCTAAATTGACTTCTTTTTGTCGTTATTTAATTTTAGTTAATTCTACGTTGACGATTTTTACAAAATTCTTTTGGTTTCATTTAACAAATACTCTAGTCTATTTAAATAATTTTTTGTTTTATAAAAAAATATTTTCAAAAGACTTGAAAAGTTGCTATGAAGCTTAAAAAGCATACTGTGCCAATAATTATGTTCGTCACTGTATATATATGCAGAAGACTTAGACTTAATTTCAGTTATCGATAACCTTGCAAATATACAAGTTATCGAATTTCTGAAACAAACTCGTACTGCGCGTGCAATATACGAACCTAACACAAAAAGAATGAACTCTCTAGCTTTTGTATCTTCGGAAATCGACGCGTTCATACATACGAACGGACGGACGGACGGACGGACGGACAGACGGACAGGGCTAGATCAACTTTTCTCGTCACCCTGATCAAGAATATACATATATACTTTATGGGGTCTGCCACGCCTCCTTCTGCCTGTTACATACATTTAACAAAACCATTATACCCTGATTTCCCATTTTCAATGGGCTCAGGGTATAAAAAATTTAAAAAATAATTATCTTTGAAAAAAAGTTTTCTGCGGGATTCGAACCCACGCACCTAAGTATAGCTTGCATAGCGCTTACCAGCAGCGCCACTGCTCTAAAACCAACTAAGGCATTGCTAGAGCGTCTCTGACAAAACTAAAGTAACGATAGAAAAATTTCCAATTCAGTCACAATTCTTTGAATATTCTGGCATGCAAACTTTTGTATGCATACATACAAAAGTGTGTGTATACTCGTATAGTGTGTACATGTGTAAATCTGTATGTATGTACATACATATGTACATATGTATAGGAAAAATGTTTGTTGCTTACCATGTACGTTTTCTAATTGCCGAAATATTGCGTTTGTTAAATGTTTATTAAATAAATAAGATGTACCTATGGGAACAAAGTATTTCGCAGTTAGTTGCGCCTAACTGCACGTTCTTACTTGTAATTGTTTTATTATATGAAGGTTAAACCTTACCTAAATGTGAATTTTCGATTGCATTTGTGCACCGCTCAATTATTTGAACCACCAAGTGCGCCATTTTCGTACCATATGTTCCAAAGGCGCATATATGCAAATGAATATGTACATATGTATGTATGTATGTATGTGTATTGCACTGCCCGCACGCTACTGCTTATACGAATGCGATTGAATAACAAATGCGGGATGTCTTCAGATTGTTTTTACGTCTTACGATATATCAACGGATTTTTCTCAATATCGATATTTATGATTGTTATGTTGAATATTGATTTTTTTTTTGAATATTCATTTTCATACTTTTATTAGGGGTTATCGATGGACGCCTTTATTGATGGTTTACCAGAGAAGAGAGCCTAACGCCCTACAATCTTGCGAAGCACTAAAGATGTTTGATATTTTTGTACTAGCACAACGCAATGACTCCGAGAGAGCGAGCAAGAGAAAGAGAGAGAGAGAGAGAGAGAGAAGCATCCAGCCAGAGCGAGCACTTAATATTCCCACCAACTCAAGGAAAAGCAGATA
>JAUESP010000164.1:0-90957 GCA_030914335.1 Drosophila borborema | reverse complement strand
GATTGGTATTGGAGATACCATAAAAAGGTAGATCGTATTAACTTGGTCAGAGTTTGTTATCATTACGCCAAACAGTATACTGATTACAGATCCGAATTCGCCAGTAAAGAGCTAATACGTTCTCGGAAGCAGAAGAGGGGGGAATCCTTTACAAAACTTTTACGAAGGTATAATCTCATTTATCGTAAATCTTTCCGTTAAGAATCGACGAAGAGGAGCTGATCGAAATTCTTAAAAAAATCTTCTTCCTGAAGCTCGTCGCCAGTGTTATATCAACCGGTTCATTCAGTGGGTCAGCTGAGGAAAATTGGTTCAAATGCATGAAAACTTAATTGCCAGAAACCAATAGCCCAGTTGAAAATACTTCTCGTCACAAAGCAACCCATGCAGAGGCGACAAGCTTATGCAGTTGCTGAGCTTGAAGTAGAAGATAGTCCAATTGATAACATGGAACCTGAGATCGCTGCTGTTCGTCAGCCAAACATAACATGTTGGAACTGCGATACTCCAGGACATGTTTGGGAAAATTGTTTAGCAGAGCGTCGTATCTTTTGCTACGGTTGTGGTGCTCTTAATGTATATAGCCACAGTGCAAGACCTGTATTCAACGTTTCTCGGAAAACCGACAGAAGGGTTCGTCCAGCAACAACAGGATGCCCCCTACAAAAATAAATTGAGAACCGCGAAGGCGGTCAACGATGTTGTCTCTTCTCCTTGCTTGTCGAAGGTAGAAGCAGCCGCGAAAGAAAATAATAAGCCCTTGTATATGCGTCCGTATCACGAGAGGCTTCGAAATTATTTAGAAGTTAAGCATAAGATATTTAGTGAAAAAAGTCCTTTAAAATCTAGAAGTGCTTTGCGGTGCAAAACTTATTATAAAAGGCATATTCTCGCGTATGCCAAAAGCCAACATTATTTCCAAGCTAGATCTGAAAGATGCTTTCTGGCAAATTGAATTGACCAAGGAGGCACGGCCTTTAACTGCGTTTACCATTCCGGGTCGACCTCTCTACCAATTTAAAGTAATGCCTTTTGGCTTGTGTAACGCCCCAGCCACCATGTGTCGTCTCATGGACGAATTAATACCTCCAGATCTACGCTATTGTGTTTTTGGTTACTTAGACGATGTATGTGTAGTTTCAGAGAGTTTTTCAGCTCATCTGGCAGTACTTGTACGTCTTGCAGAACAATTTCGTAAGGCTAATTTAACGTTAAATATTTATAAAAGTCATTTTTGCGTTAAAAGCGTAAATTATTTAGGACATATCATAGGCAGTGGCGGTATCTGTACCGATCCCACTAAGATTGATTGTATTAAGAATTGGCCACCACCAAAGAATCTTAAGCAGGTTCGAGGATTCCTAGGCATTTGTGGGTGGTATCGAAGGTTCATCAAGAACTACGCCGATCTTACATGCCCCATAACGGACACTTTATCCAATAAGAAGAAGTTTGTATGGCCTGTAGAAGCTCAAGAGGCCATGGACAAATTAAAACATATTCTTACGACAGCCCCAGTTTTACAAAACCCAAATTTGAGAAAAAATTCTATCTGCACTGCGATGCCAGTAATTATGGAATTGGAGCAGTGCTGGTTCAGTTGTCATCAGAAAATGATGAATTGCCGATTGCATTTATGTCCAAGAAATTGAGTCGCGCACAGCAAAATTATAGTGTAACAGAACCAGAATGCTTAGCCGTTGTATTGGCCATAGAAAAATTCAGGTGTTATTTAGAAATGCAGGAATTTGAGGTTGTTACGGATCACTCAAGCCTTTTATGGCTTATGCGTCAACAAAACGCTTCCGGCAGACTTGCCAGGTGGATCTTCCGTCTACAGCCTTATAAATTCACAATATCCCATAGAAAAGGCAAAGATCATATAGTTCCGGATGCCCTGTCAAGGATTTGCGAAGAAGAAGTTGCAGTTTTAGAAATTGGTCCAATTGTAGACTTAGACTCTGATGCTTTCTTTGATTCGGAGTATCAAGAACTCAAGAAAAAATTTAGTCTAGCACAATCAAAATTTCCAGATATTAAAATTTCTAACCAATTTATTTATATTCGAACCGAACATTCTAAGAGCATAGAAGATCAGGATGAGACTTTTGGAAATTATGGGTTCCTGTACGACTAAGACCAGAGGTGCTTAAACAGGCACATGATAGTGTAATTTCATCACACTGTGGTATGCAGAAAACTATTGAGAGACTCCGGAGAAATTTGTTTTGGCCGGGATTGGCTAACGATGTCCGTGCTCATATCCGTAGTTGCGGCACCTGCAAAGAAACTAAATCACCTAACCAGGTTCTTAGGCCACCAATGGGCCTACAGTCTCCCACATGTAGACCATTTCAAAGACTGTATGTGGATATTTTAGGACCGTATCCGAGAACAAAAAGTGGTAACATTGGTTTGCTTATTGTTCTAGACCATTTTAGCAAATTTCATTGGCTGTGCCCTTTAAAGAAATTTACTTCATCTGCTATTCAGGAATTTTTGCTGAAGAGTATATTTCACTGTTTTGGAGTACCAGAAATTTTAGTGAGCGATAATGGAGTACAGTTTCGTGCTAACGATTTCAATGCATTTCTTACTGAATTGGGGGTGAAACATGTATATACAGCGTTATACTCACCTCAGAGTAATGCGGCTGAACGTGTGAATCGCTCAATTCTAGCAGCAATTAGAGCATATCTCAAGGAAGATCAGACCGAATGGGATAAAAACATAACATCTATCTCATGTGCGTTAAGATCTGCCCTTCATCAATCCTTAGGTTGCTCACCTTACAAAGCTCTCTTTGGTTTAGATATGATTACTCATGGATCTGATTATCGTTTATTGAAGAACTTATTGATATTAGAAGAGCCACAACTGGCTATGAAAAGAACCGATAAGCTCGCGTTGCTAAGAAAAGATTTACAGAAAAACATTCGTACTGCATATGAGCGCAACACAGCACAGTACAATTTAAGATCAAAGCCTGTAACCTTTAAAGAAGGCCAGGAAGTCTTTAGGAGAAACTTTAGTCAGAGTAAATTTTCTCATAACTTTAATGCGAAATTGGCAAAGCAATTTATTAAATGTCGTATTAAAAAGAAGTTAGGCAACAGCTATTATCTTTTAGAGAATTTACAAGGACAAGAGATAGGGACTTATCATGCTAAAGATATTCGAAGCTAATTCCCGCTAATATCCTGTCTAACGGTGTATATTATCGTGTATGTAATGGCATGTACAAAATTTTATTTGGGATGAGTATTTGCAGCGCATATCATTTGCGACAAATTTGTCACCTGCGCTGCAATGCCGAACTAGAGCTTTGGATAAAGCGGAGCTTTAGTGACAGCGCTTTCGCTTAGCTCGAAAGCTTTGGGACATTTTTTAAAAGTGCACCCAACTTCAATCGAACTCCCGAGAGAGCGAAAAATTGAGAGGGTACACTGGAATGTGGCCGTATAAAACGGAGTCACATTGCGGAGCTCGTTCTTTTCTGACCGCATTCCTCAATCAAACGAAGTCTTACTAAGATTTAAAGAGTTTTTTTATTCTATTATCGAAAATTTTAATTTTTTTATATTGCGGCAAATTTAAAATTAAAAATAAAAATATACCTAAAATATCGAACAAGAAAAATTTGCAAATAAATATTAATTTAGGCAAAAATTTAATAAAAGAAAAAAACAAGCAGAAGGTATGAGAAAGGTGTAGAGTTTTTTTTAAAAACTTAGTTTGTACAAAACTAAGTAATTTTTTTATTTTTATTTCAGTGGACTTCAGTCCAGTTCCCATCTCCTAAACTCGAGGCCAGCAAAAGTCACCTGGACGACCTGAGCCGAGGTTAGGGCTAAAAATTACGCAAGGCGCAAGGCAGCAGAAAATCCAAAACGGCAGCATGAAATAGTGCGAAAAGAAGAAAAAACTAATAAACTAAAAGTGATAGTATGAACAAAAATTACAAAAAGAAGTATAAAATAGTGACTTTATAAAACGTGTATAAGAAGAAGAATACATATTTATATGTATTTATATAGATAGATATATGTCTATATGTATAAGTGAGAAAAAAATAAGAGAGAATAAAAGAACAAGAGAAGTGTAAGCTGTTACATTGCCGTCGGCAAGTAGACTGTGATCAATTTTGTTTTCGGAAAAGAAATGAAACTGAAAGAAATATAAACATTTATATATAACACAAAAAAAAAAAATAAGAAAGCTGTAGTCGAGACTGCTCGACTACGAAATCCCCTGAGCCCTTCTTCGAACGAATAATATTCCAAGAATTATTCGATTCGTTTCTGCGAGCCTAAGAAACTATACATGCAAAAACACGAGCACACACACGCTTGTAAGCATGTATGTGTGTGAGCAATGGCAGGCGGCTTGCTGTCTCGCTGGCTTTGTTGCTGCGGCACATGGGTTTTGATGAGAAACTTTGATGATTAATAATTCTGTTTCTAGATGGACAATCGTATTGCTATTTTCAGATTATGATTATGATATTCATATCTATATGCTAAACCAAACTGCATGTCTCTAGTATTTGAAATGCATTTGTACACATTTGGGGGTGGTGGGGGCGAGGTGGGGACTGGAATCCAAAATCTGACAAAAACCGAAATTGTATTAAATTGGTATCTATATATATGCAGAAGACTTGGAGACTCTAACTCTAAAGATGAATTAGCTAGAATTTTATAACTGGTTCCCGATAATTTCAGTTATCGATAACTTTGTAAATATACAAGTTACCGAATTTCTGAAACAAACTCGTACTGCGCGTGCAATATACGAACCTAACACAAAAAGAATGAACTCTCTAGCTTTTGTATCTTCGGAAATCGACGCGTTCATACATACATACGGACGGACGGACGGACGGACAGACGGACATGGCTATATCAACTTTTCTCGTCACCCTGATCAAGAATATATATACTTTATGGGGTCTGCCACGCCTCCTTCTGCCTGTTACATACTTTTAACAAAACCATTATACCCTGATTTCCCATTTTCAATGGGTTCAGGGTATAAAAATATGAATCAGTGAGTGGAATAAATACATAAAAAGAAAAATTGAAAAGAAAAAAATTATATAAGTAATAATAATCATCATAAAAGAAGAATATATATAAGTGCTATGAATATAACATTAAAAGTAGTGAAATAATAAACAAAATAAAAATATATAGAAAAAATTTTAAGAATCAAGAAAGGAGGTAAAAAAATGAAATTTTTTCCCTATTCGTGAAATTTAACCTAATTACAGCCGCAGTCACACGTGGAAAGGCCTTTTCATCGATGGACAAAAAAACTGTAAGTGCTTTATCCCCTTCTGCTCCCTCTCCCGATATTATACAGTCCTCACATTTTGATTTATCTTATGAAATAAAATAAAAAAAAATTTTTTTTGTTAATAATAATAACAGTAATATTTTTTTTCGTTTTTTTTTTAATTTCTCTTTTTTTTTTTCCACATTCGCTTTGAAAAAAAAAAAATAAAAATTTGCATAAATTATTTTGTTTTATTCTGAGATGATATATATTTTTTTTAATTATAAGCAACGAATAAATGAAAAAAAAGAACCCCATCTATATATATATGTGTCAAATAAAAGAAATATATATATACACATACTTAAACAAAAATAATAATAATAATAATAAATAAATACATATATATATATAAATAAATTGTTAAAACAATATATATATATATATATATATATACTTCAATATATATACTTCAAAGAGAATTTAAAAAAATTGCTTTATAGATAGCTATAATGTAATATAATATCACAATAATAAAGAAATAAATGAGTAAATAACAAAAAAAAAAAAAAAAATAAATAAAAATACCGCTTATAAATAAATAAACTAGCCGCCACTGAAGAAAAATAAAGAAACAATTTTTAAAATTTTATTAGACTATAATGAAAAAGTAGTAACTTAATTAAAACATATCTTTGTAAAAAAAAAAAAAAAAAAACAAAAAAAAAAAAATTTATTTTCACTAGCCATGAACCCAATATCTTGTTTATATCGAGCGCTATTAATGGTCAAACTTAAAAAACAAATTTTTTCTTGGGTGTACGCAGAGTTATGTGAGCAAGTGTATATATAGTAATATATCGACCTCCTCACATCACGTCATACTTAGCGACAATCACTCGCACCTTTCCCATAAACTCATATTTCATATAAACGGATTCATTCACCCTATATCCGCCAATAGCATAACACTTACATAAACATCCACGTGTAACCAACAGATACAAGCCCCAAGCGTGAGAACGCCTGATCAGCAATTCTATCCTAAACAAGCCAAAAGTGTGAGAACGCCTGATCAGCAATTTTATCCTTAGCAGCCAAAAAGCGTGAGATCGCCCATTCAGCATATTATCAATAACCAATCAGATTCATTCAAACATATCGTCCGATCAAAAGCTCACCACTGAAAGCTCAGAAGCTTTCCAATACCGCATATAATAAGCCAACACACAATTGTATCTTTTAGTTCTAATCGAGTTTTAAGCCGCGGCTCTAACATTGCTGTAACGTTTTTAATAAGATAAACTCCAACTGTTAAAATTAAAATAAAGTTATATTTTTTTTAATAAAGACGGTTGTAAAACACATAATTGGCGCAGCCGGTAGGATCAGTGAAAAAAGTGAACTATAATTCTATCCTTGTTCTAAAAGAACAGAGAACTAAGTGAATTCAACATTTAATTCAATTCTGATCCGCCAAAAAGCATCTACGTAACCGTGGCCATACAAGAATTCCGTTACATAATAGATCCTTTGGACTATTGGAAATCTTGGGTAGCGAACGCAAATCGTTACATACCAATCCTTACGTCTGGGCGTTACACATCATTAAATTGATCCCTGTAAGCCGTAAGCATTGAGAAAACTGCAAACAGTGCAAAGTGCGTGTAAAAGACATTCGTAACTAATCTTAAACTGCCAAAATTGCACCTATCATCAGCCCAGCCAGACTAACCATGACACTGGAGTTGTCAGAAACCCATTTAAAAAAAGCACTGTCGTCGCTACGACAGTTGCCATCCTATGATGGAGCAACTGAAAATTTGAGTTCCTTCATTAGGAGGGTCGATTACATTCTTAACTTGTACCCAACTAGAGATGCCCGACAACATAGCATCCTTTTCGGAGCCATTGAGATGCAACTATCAGGAGACGCGCAAAGGATCCCGCAGCTCTCCCAATCCAACAACTGATCGGATCTGAAGACAGCTCTAATTAACGAACTGAAGACAGCTCTAATTAACGAACTGAAGACGCAGACACCGTGCGAGGAGTTGCTGAGACAATTATACAACACCAGCTACAACGGAAATCTTCGTAAGTTCATCGAAGAATTAGAGAATAAGTCGTACACTATAACAAATAAATTAAGTTTAGAGAATAACACAGCCAACATAATGTTATACACAAACGCAATGAAAAACACAATCAAAGAAGTAATAACAAGAAAATTACCCGATAGGCTTTTCATGACACTAGCTAGATTTGACATAACAACTGTCACAAACCTCAAACAAGTAGCTCAAATAGAGGGTCTATACGAAAATAGTACAGAAGTAAAGAAATCAAATCAAAGCCAACAAAGTGGAAAAAGTGGAAAATATTTTCCCCAATTTATAGGTTCAACACCAAACACCCCCCAAATTAATCAAACTGGTCAACAGTCAAAACCAGACAAGATTCCACCATCATTCAAAGAATTCCAACAGAAATTAAATCAAGGAAGAGTTCAGAACTCCTTGAATTACCAAACCCATAAATATTCTCAGGAGAAACCTCCTAATCAGCCAGTAAAAAGACAAAGGGAAAGTAACAGTGGAATAAGCAGGATGGACACATCCGAAAATTTTCATCAAGAAGCCTCGGAACAGGAAGAGTCAGAGGAGGAGACAGAAGTCCATTCATTAGAGTAATCTTAAATAACAAACCCCTCAAATGTATTATTGATACGGGATCATCAATAAACATTTTATCAAAAAATTTCTTTAATTTCAAAACTCACTCAGAGAATTTACAAGTTCATACTATCAATGGTAGTATTGAATTGAAGGAAACAGTTTTCTTTGCACCTAGCAAAATTTGTCCGAAACATCAAAAATTTTATATTCACAACTTTTCAAACAATTACGATATGCTAATTGGAAGAAAATATTTACAAGCCTGTAACGCTCAGATTAGCTATACCGAAGATTGCGTAACTTTAGGAAGTTACACCTTTTATTTTAAATACGAAAATGAAACAGATAATGAAAGAGGAATAGAACAAAGACTGTTTGACCCAATAATAACTAACGACGTGTACATATCGTGTATGTAATGGCATGTAAAAAATTTTATTTGGGATGAGTATTTGCAGCGCATATCATTTGCGACAAATTTGTCACCTGCGCTGCAATGCCGAACTAGAGCTTTGGATAAAGCGGAGCTTTAGTGACAGCGCTTTCGCTTAGCTCGAAAGCTTTGGGACAATTTTTAAAAGTGCACCCAACTTCAATCGAACTCCCGAGAGAGCGAAAAATTGAGAGGGTACACTGGAATGTGGCCGTATAAAACGGAGTCACATTGCGGAGCTCGTTCTTTTCTGACCGCATTCCTCAATCAAACGAAGTCTTACTAAGATTTAATGAGTTTTTTTTATTCTTTTATCGAAAATTTTAATTTTTTATATTGCGGCAAATTTAAAATTAAAAATAAAAATATACCTAAAATATCGAACAAGAAAAATTTGCAAATAAATATTAATTTAGGCAAAAATTTAATAAAAGAAAAAAACAAGCAGAAGGTATGAGAAAGGTGTAGAGTTTTTTTTAAAAACTTAGTTTGTACAAAACTAAGTAATTTTTTTATTTTTATTTCAGTGGACTTCAGTCCAGTTCCCATCTCCTAAACTCGAGGCCAGCAAAAGTCACCTGGACGACCTGAGCCGAGGTTAGGGCTAAAAATTACGCAAGGCGCAAGGCAGCAGAAAATCCAAAACGGCAGCAGGAAATAGTGCGAAAAGAAGAAAAAACTAATAAACTAAAAGTGATAGTATGAACAAAAATTACAAAAGAAGTATAAAATAGTGACTTTATAAAACGTGTATAAGAAGAAGAATACATATTTATATGTATTTATATAGATAGATATATGTCTATATGTATAAGTGAGAAAAAAATAAGAGAGAATAAAAGAACAAGAGAAGTGTAAGCTGTTACATTGCCGTCGGCAAGTAGACTGTGATCAATTTTGTTTTCGGAAAAGAAATGAAACTGAAAGAAATATAAACATTTATATATAACACAAAAAAAAAAAAAATAAGAAAGCTGTAGTCGAGACTGCTCGACTACGAAATCCCCTGAGCCCTTCTTCGAACGAATAATATTCCAAGAATTATTCGATTCGTTTCTGCGAGCCTAAGAAACTATACATGCAAAAACACGAGCACACACACGCTTGTAAGCATGTATGTGTGTGAGCAATGCAGGCGGCTTGCTGTCTCGCTGGCTTTGTTGCTGCGGCACATGGGTTTTGATGAGAAAACTTTGATGATTAATAATTCTGTTTCTAGATGGACAATCGTATTGCTATTTTCAGATTATGATTATGATATTCATATCTATATGCTAAACCAAACTGCATGTCTCTAGTATTTGAAATGCATTTTGTACACATTTGGGGGTGGTGGGGCGAGGTGGGGACTGGAATCCAAAATCTGACAAAAACCGAAATTGTATTAAATTGGTATCTATATATATGCAGAAGACTTGGAGACTCTAACTCTAAAGATGAATTAGCTAGAATTTTATAACTGGTTCCCGATAATTTCAGTTATCGATAACTTTGTAAATATACAAGTTATCGAATTTCTGAAACAAACTCGTACTGCGCGTGCAATATACGAACCTAACACAAAAAGAATGAACTCTCTAGCTTTTGTATCTTCGGAAATCGACGCGTTCAAACATACGGACAGACGGACGGACGGACGGACGGACAGACGGACATGGCTATATCAACTTTTCTCGTCACCCTGATCAAGAATATATATACTTTATGGGGTCTGCCACGCCTCCTTCTGCCTGTTACATACTTTTAACAAAACCATTATACCCTGATTTCCCATTTTCAATGGGTTCAGGGTATAAAAATATGAATCAGTGAGTGGAATAAATACATAAAAAGAAAAATTGAAAAGAAAAAAAATTATATAAGTAATAATAATCATCATAAAAGAAGAATATATATAAGTGCTATGAATATAACATTAAAAGTAGTGAAATAATAAACAAAAATAAAAATATATAGAAAAAATTTTAAGAATCAAGAAAGGAGGTAAAAAAATGAAATTTTTTCCCTATTCGTGAAATTTAACCTAATTACAGCCGCAGTCACACGTGGAAAGGCCTTTTCATCGATGGACAAAAAAACTGTAAGTGCTTTATCCCCTTCTGCTCCCTCTCCCGATATTATACAGTCCTCACATTTTGATTTATCTTATAAAATAAAAATAAAAAAAATTTTTTTTTTGTTAATAATAATAACAGTAATATTTTTTTTTCGTTTTTTTTTTAATTTCTCTTTTTTTTTCCACGTTCGCTTTGAAAAAAAAAAAAAATAAAAATTTGCATAAATTATTTTGTTTTATTCTGAGATGATATATATTTTTTTTAATTATAAGCAACGAATAAATGAAAAAAAAGAACCCCATCTATATATATATGTGTCAAATAAAAGAAATATATATATACACATTCTTAAACAAAAATAATAATAATAATAATAAATAAATACATATATATATATAAATAAATTGTTAAAACAATATATATATATATATACTTCAATATATATACTTCAAAGAGAATTTAAAAAAATTACTTTATAGATAGCTATAATGTAATATAATATCACAATAATAAAGAAATAAATGAGTAAATAACAAAAAAAAAATAAATAAATAAAAATACCGCTTATAAATAAATAAACTAACCGCCACTGAAGAAAAATAAAGAAACAATTTTTAAAATTTTATTAGACTATAATAAAAAAGTAGTAACTTAATTAAAACATATCTTTGTAAAAAAAAAAAAAAACAAAAAAAAAAAAATTTATTTTCACTAGCCATGAACCCAATATCTTGTTTATATCGAGCGCTATTAATGGTCAAACTTAAAAAACAAATTTTTTCTTGGGTGTACGCAGAGTTATGTGAGCAAGTGTATATATAGTAATATATCGACCTCCTCACATCACGTCATACTTAGCGACAATCACTCGCACCTTTCCCATAAACTCATATTTCATATAAACGGGTTCATTCACCCTATATCCGCCAATAGCATAACACTTACATAAACATCCACGTGTAACCAACAGATACAAGCCCCAAGCGTGAGAACGCCTGATCAGCAATTCTATCCTAAACAAGCCAAAAGTGTGAGAACGCCTGATCAGCAATTTTATCCTTAGCAGCCAAAAAGCGTGAGATCGCCCATTCAGCATATTATCAATAACCAATCAGATTCATTCAAACATATCGTCCGATCAAAAGCTCACCACTGAAAGCTCAGAAGCTTTCCAATACCGCATATAATAAGCCAACACACAATTGTATCTTTTAGTTCTAATCGAGTTTTAAGCCGCGGCTCTAACATTGCTGTAACGTTTTTAATAAGATAAACTCCAACTGTTAAAATTAAAATAAAGTTATATTTTTTTTAATAAAGACGGTTGTAAAACACATAATTGGCGCAGCCGGTAGGATCAGTGAAAAAAGTGAACTATAATTCTATCCTTGTTCTAAAAGAACAGAGAACTAAGTGAATTCAACATTTAATTCAATTCTGATCCGCCAAAAAGCATCTACGTAACCGTGGCCATACAAGAATTCCGTTACATAATAGATCCTTTGGACTATTGGAAATCTTGGGTAGCGAACGCAAATCGTTACATACCAATCCTTACGTCTGGGCGTTACACATCATTAAATTGATCCCTGTAAGCCGTAAGCATTGAGAAAACTGCAAACAGTGCAAAGTGCGTGTAAAAGACATTCGTAACTAATCTTAAACTGCCAAAATTGCACCTATCATCAGCCCAGCCAGACTAACCATGACACTGGAGTTGTCAGAAACCCATTTAAAAAAAGCACTGTCGTCGCTACGACAG
Organism: Drosophila borborema; assembly: GCA_030914335.1. NCBI lineage: Eukaryota > Metazoa > Arthropoda > Insecta > Diptera > Drosophilidae > Drosophila > Drosophila borborema. Next base: position 78,750 of record JAUESP010000164.1, on the reverse strand, counting down.
TTGCCATCCTATGATGGAGCAACTGAAAATTTGAGTTCCTTCATTAGGAGGGTCGATTACATTCTTAACTTGTACCCAACTAGAGATGCCCGACAACATAGCATCCTTTTCGGAGCCATTGAGATGCAACTATCAGGAGACGCGCAAAGGATCCCGCAGCTCTCCCAATCCAACAACTGATCGGATCTGAAGACAGCTCTAATTAACGAACTGAAGACAGCTCTAATTAACGAACTGAAGACGCAGACACCGTGCGAGGAGTTGCTGAGACAATTATACAACACCAGCTACAACGGAAATCTTCGTAAGTTCATCGAAGAATTAGAGAATAAGTCGTACACTATAACAAATAAATTAAGTTTAGAGAATAACACAGCCAACATAATGTTATACACAAACGCAATGAAAAACACATCAAAGAAGTAATAACAAGAAAATTACCCGATAGGCTTTTCATGACACTAGCTAGATTTGACATAACAACTGTCACAAACCTCAAACAAGTAGCTCAAATAGAGGGTCTATACGAAAATAGTACAGAAGTAAAGAAATCAAATCAAAGCCAACAAAGTGGAAAAAGTGGAAAATATTTTCCCCAATTTATAGGTTCAACACCAAACACCCCCCAAATTAATCAAACTGGTCAACAGTCAAAACCAGACAAGATTCCACCATCATTCAAAGAATTCCAACAGAAATTAAATCAAGGAAGAGTTCAGAACTCCTTGAATTACCAAACCCATAAATATTCTCAGGAGAAACCTCCTAATCAGCCAGTAAAAAGACAAAGGGAAAGTAACAGTGGAATAAGCAGGATGGACACATCCGAAAATTTTCATCAAGAAGCCTCGGAACAGGAAGAGTCAGAGGAGGAGACAGAAGTCCATTCATTAGAGTAATCTTAAATAACAAACCCCTCAAATGTATTATTGATACGGGATCATCAATAAACATTTTATCAAAAAATTTCTTTAATTTCAAAACTCACTCAGAGAATTTACAAGTTCATACTATCAATGGTAGTATTGAATTGAAGGAAACAGTTTTCTTTGCACCTAGCAAAATTTGTCCGAAACATCAAAATTTTATATTCACAACTTTTCAAACAATTACGATATGCTAATTGGAAGAAAATATTTACAAGCCTGTAACGCTCATATTAGCTATACCGAAGATTGCGTAACTTTAGGAAGTTACACCTTTTATTTTAAATACGAAGATGAAACAGATAATGAAAGAGGAATAGAACAAAGACTGTTTGACCCAATAATAACTAACGACCCAGATATTAATTTCGCAATGAAAAATGAAATCAGCGAAAAAAATTAGTATAGATTAGATCATTTAAACCCCAAAGAAACCGAAAACTTAAAAAAGGTGTTATATGAGTTCAGTGATATCCAATACCGTGAAGGTGAAAATTTGACCTTTACTAGTACGATAAAACACTCGATCCATACAAAACACGAAGGCGTTATTTATAAAAAACCTTATAAATACCCTCAAACCTTTGACCAAGAGGTCAACAAACAAATCCAAGAAATGATTGAACAAGGCATTATTCGAAAATCGAAATCGCCCTATTGTTCTCCAATCTGGATCGTACCGAAAAAATCGGACGCCTCCAAGAAACAAAAATATCGTTTAGTTATTGACTACCGGGATCTAAATGAGATCACCATCGACGATAAATTTCCCATCCCTTTAATAGATGAAATACTAGACAAATTGGGAAAATGTCAGTACTTCACAACAATTGATTTAGCCAAAGGATTCCATCAAATTCAGATGGATCCCGAATCAATACAGAAAACAGCCTTTTCAACAAAACATGGCCATTACGAGTATACACGTATGCCATTCGGTTTGAAAAACGCACCAGCAACATTCCAAAGATGTATGAATAATCTACTAGAAGATTTGATATACAAAGATTGCTTAGTGTACCTTGACGACATCATAGTTTATTCCACTTCATTGGATGAACATATGATATCACCCAAAAAAGTATTCACTAAGTTAAGAGAAGCTAATTTAAAACTACAACTCGACAAGTGCGAGTTCATGAAAAAAGAGACAGAGTTTCTCGGACATATAATAACAACAGAAGGTATTAAACCTAACCCGAATAAAGTAAAAGCCATAATTCAATTTCCGATTCCAAAATCGCAAAAAGAAATAAAATCATTTTTAGGTTTGTGTGGATTTACAGAAAGTTCATACCAAACTTTGCCCAAATTGTCAAACCAATGACACTCAACCTAAAAAAGGTGCAACAATTAATATTAACGATCAAAATTACATTTCAGCTTTTGAAAAACTTAAACTCTTAATTACATCAGATCCTATATTGATCTACCCGAAGTTTAATAAACAATTCTCCCTTACAACAGACGCAAGTAACATAGCTATAGGAGCAGTTCTATCACAAGAACATAAACCAATTTGCTACGCAAGTAGAACACTTAATGAACACGAAATTAATTACTCCACGATTGAAAAAGAATTACTAGCCATCGTCTGGGCAACTAAATATTTCCGGTCATACCTTTTCGGTAGAAAATTTGAAATCTTAAGCGATCATAAACCTTTAGTATGGCTAAATAATATAAAAGAACCTAACATGAAACTCCAAAGATGGAAAACAAAACTCAACGAATTTGACTATAAAATAAAATATTTACCTGGTAAAGAAAATCACATAGCAGATGCACTTTCAAGAGTAAAATTAAACGAAAACTTCTTAGGAGAAACAAATAGCAATACCGCAGCAACAATACACAGTGCACATGAAGATAATGACAATTACATATCTATAACGGAAAGGCCATTAAACTACTATAATAGACAATTAGAATTTATAAAAAGAACAGAAAATAAAGTAGACACAGTAAAGTATTTTCACAAAACAAATATAAAAATCACTTATAAAGAAATGTCGAACGCATATGCCCAAGAAATAATAAAACAATACCTTTGTAGTAAAAATAACGTTATTTACTTTCATAACGAACAGGATTTCCCTATTTTTCAACAAGCATATATCGAAATAATACATCCCAATAATATCACCAAAACTATGAAAAGTAATATTGTTGAGCTATCGAGATTTTTCGTATAGCTTTTGATTAAAAACACAATTTGATTAGCGAGTCTTAATTGTTTATTAGATGCGAGTATGTATGTATGTATGTAAATAGGTATGTTAAAGAAAACGTTTCTTGTTAACAAGCGACAGCAAATATGCACACATTCGATCTACGCGAGCCGGTTGCTAAGACTGACCGCTGCGTGGGAGAACGAATGAACGTTAAAAAAGGAGAGCGCAATCTCTTTACAAAATTCTCTTAGAAGCTAATAGGTTTGGCGAACTGCCGCTCTTAGTTCTTATAAAGCGCTGATTGCTGGGCCCAACATCCTCCCCCCGTTGAAGACTTAGTCTTAAACAGAATCCTTAAGGGGCAGCAAGCACAGCTTGTTTGTAGCTCTTCTTGTCTCGCCAGCTTCAGTTTTGAGCACGGCCACCCGTGCAACGCCGTCACGTCCAGGGATAAGCTCAGTTATTCTGGCCAGTGGCCACTTAAGCGGCGGAAGATTCTCATCCTTTACGAGAACTACGTCGTCAACCGCCAAACCAGACTTAGAAGTTCTCCATTTAGCCCGCTGTTGTAGTAAGTTGAGGTATTCGTCTCGCCAACGTGTCCAGAATACCTGCTGGAGATAGCTTACGCGCTGCCAGGCATCCAAGCGATTGAAATTTAGCCTCGTGAGGTTAGGCTCGCTGAAGGATGAAGGAGGACCACCGTTCAGGAAATGCGCAGGCGTCAGTACGTCCAAGTCTGCTGGGTGCTCTGAAATTGAAACTAAAGGGCGTGAATTAATGACAGCAGCAATGTTGCAGACCAGTGTGCGAAGCTCATCATAAGTTAGGACAGAAGGGCCAACAGATCGATAGAAATGATGCTTCGCCGTCTTCACTGCAGCCTCCCACAAACCTCCAAAGTGAGGAGATCGTGGAGGGATGAAATGCCATTCGATTGATTCCGCCAGGCAGAAGTCCTTCACAGCATTCTGGTGGGCGTCAGACAGGAATAGACGCTTCAGCTCCTGAAGCTGGTTGCGGGCGCCAAGAAAGTTTGTGGCATTATCAGACCAAATTTGACTTGGTTTGCCTCTGGTGCATATAAACCTTTGGAGGGCATGCAAAAATGCAGTGGTAGTTAAATCCTTAACTAGCTCCAACCAAATAGCCTTCGTAGCAAAACAAACGAATACAGAGACGTAGCATTTCACAGGAGCCTTATTTCGTGCCTCAGGCTTATAGAAGAACGGTCCGCAAAAATCGACTCCAGTCACTCCAAACACACGGCAGCCTTCGACGCGATCCCTGGGTAGATCTGCCATTATGTGCTCAAAGAGTCGAGGTTTTGCGCGAAAGCAAATGACGCATCTCTGGATCACACTGGATACAGTTTTTCTACCACCGATTGGCCAATATTGGGAACGCACCAGAGCTAGTACCGCTCGGGGACCAGCGTGCAAGTTTCGCTGATGGTAATGCATGACAATGGCTCGAGTTACTGGATGACTTTTGGGCAATATAATTGGATGGCGACTATCAAAGTTAAGAGTAGAGTTTTTGAGGCGACCATCTACGCGCAGCAGTCCGACTTCATCAAGAAATGGCGAAAGAGAGGCGAGAACGCTGGATGGCTTAGTGGTTAAATATAGAGCCAAATATGAGAACAAAAGTTGATCAGATGATGGATCCCATGCGAGGCCAAGTGTCTTAGTAATGTCGCTGCCATCATTGAACCTAATGAGTGCTTCCCTGTCGCACTCTGTTACGCCGTCCAGCACCATGGGATGGCTTGAACACCACTTTCGCAACTTGAACTGGCCACATGCCAATATTCCAGCTGTTTCTTGCATGACGCGTCTTGCCTCTTCGACTGAATTTCCTCCAGAGATCAAATCGTCGACATAGAAATCGCGAAGTAATGCCTCGGAACCGACTGGAAAGGTATCCTTTTCATCTATGGCGAGCTGATGCATGGCACGCACAGACAAGAATGACGCAGGTTTTGTGCCATATGTGACCGTATCAAGCTTGAACACTTCTAACTCATAATCTGGTGAATTCCTCCATAGAATGCATTGCAGATAGCTGTCTGGCTCAGGCACCTTCACGCAACGATACATTTTGCAAATATCACCGGTGAGTGCAACTGGATAGGACCGGAAACGCAGCAATAGAATGTCGTTCACCGAATAACCAGTTGATGTAGCTGCTGATCCATCAAAGACGACTCGAAGTTTGGTAGTTGAGCTATCTTCTTTCAAAACGCAGTGATGAGGAAGAAAATATCTGCATTGATGAAATGAGCTGCGAGGAACGCGTGACATGTGATCCAGCTCAGAATACTCATCCAAGAACGCTGAATATTGAGACTTTATATGAGGCAAGCGATTCAATTTCTTCTCCAAATTAAGAAACCGCCGCAGCGCTTGCTGATAAGACTCTCCAAGAAGCTCGCAATTAAGCTTAACAGGCAAGCGTACTGAATATTGGCCACTGGGTAATCGTTTGTAATGCCTCACAAAATGCGCTTCGCAATCTGATTCCTCCTTGCTAATGTTTACGACAGGGTCGCTGCAGCTGTCAGTCTCCCAGAAACGACGAACGAGACTGTCCAATTGGATATCAGTAGCGGAGTCTGGACCTGAATCCGAAGGCGTCCTTGAAACTATTAGTGTGGAATTGTGGCCGCTAGCTATGCCCCCCGATACAACCCAACCAAGACGAGTCTTCTGCAGCAGCGGAAGCCCAGGCGCCAACTTGATTTGACCCACACAGAGCAAGTCATAGAAAAGGCTGACTCCGATAAGCAAATCTATTCGCTGTGGCCTATAGAAAGCTGGATCTGCCAAGACTATATTCTGCGGTATACTCCAATTGCTTGTATTTATATTAGAACTGGGATGCCTGCCAGTTATATTTGCTGCTACCATGGCCGTTATGCTAGTCGCATACTCCGATGCGTGAGCTTGCAAAGTGAGGCAAATGGTGCTTCCATCGGTGGCAAAATTGGAGTCGCCTAAGCCACGTACAGACGCATATGACCTTGCTCTCTTAAGTTGTAGCAGATTGGCAAACCTGGCTGTAACAAGATGTACCTGGGAGCCTGAATCTAAGAGTGCACGACAAGGAACAAGCTCGCCAAACCGATTCTTGGCCAGAACCACTGCGGTAGCCAGAAGCGCAACATCGCTGTTCAGATCTTGAGCCAGCAGAGTAGTGGACGGAGCTGAGGGCTGAGTAGGAGTGATCTGCATCCCTGATGATGAGGATTGCTGATGGAACGGAGTTACTGCCTGCGATGTGCTGGAGTTGCCAAGGTGGAGAAGCGTATGATGCTTGACTCCACAGACCCGACAACTACGCGAGCCACATTGTCGCGACTGATGGCCTCCTTTCAAACAATTTAAGCATAGCCCAGCCTTCTTGACTTCATTCAGACGAAGAGTAGGCGATAGGTTTGCGAATCTTGAGCATTTATAGATTGTATGCTCAGGATCATTACAAAAAACGCAACTGTGTGCACTGTGGTCTGTTACAAGAAATGTGGACCGGCTGCTGGCCAATTTACTGCTAGAATTCACCTGCTTACTGGATGAGTAGTTATTTAGAGAGAATTCCATTGATTCCAGAGTACGGCAGCGAAGCTCAAGGAAAGAGGCCACTTCTTCATATGCAGGTATATGGGACGCCATCTCCGAATCCTCCAATTTCTCTTCCCATTTAGCTTGTGAGGACACATCAAGTTTCTGCAACAGCACCTGAGCAATGATGGCACTGGCTATCTGTTCTGTTGTGCCCAGGCTACTAAGTGCACGCATATGTACATTGAAGCTGTCGGACAATTCTCGCAGCTTGGCTATGGATCCATTTTCTACCCTTTTCAGCCCTAAGATCTTTACGATGTGGGCTTGAAAAATTAAACGTCGGTTATCATATCTTTGTTTCAATAGCTTTATGGCCATCGTATAGTTGTCGTTAGAAATTTCCAAAGATCGAACTGTATCCAACGCTGCACCATCCAGACAAGACCGTAGATGCTGAAGCTTTTCCATGTTGCTGATTTCTGGCCTGCTATCAATGATTGTTGAAAACATTGAGTAGAAATCAGCCCAATTTGCATATCCACCGCTGAACGTAGGCAGCTTTAAAGGCGGCAATGCAGGTGCGGAATGTATTTTGGGAACGGAAACCTGAGTAGTGACGATCGGTCTACTAAACGTGGAACTATGAGGCATTTGAGCGGTACGACCTTGAATTTCTGACATTATTGTTGACTGCATGACCATTATTAAGTCATCGAAGTCAACGCGCAAATCGCTGCCCATCTCAGCAAAGTCAAGTTCCTCTAGAGTTTCATGGGCTTCACTAAAAGAATGGCTTAGCTTACCAATGTGCTCCAAAAGAACGTTTAAAGTGCTGTCACTGTGATCGGCAAGCGCATCAGAATCAACCTTGGCTTGCAGTCTTTTTAAGCGTTCAAACACCGATTTCACTTTGAGCTTATAAAATTTCGCTCGCTCTTCGGGCGCAACTGTAGTAGCATTTAAGCTCGCCATGATGAGTAAAACACACGAGAATTACAGATAGAGTTCACAGTTGCTGATATACACGGGCGCAAAACTCAGATTCTGAGTTTTTACTGATCACACCACAGAGTTTAGTTAATTGCCAATTATATGCCACTATTATTTCACCCAATTATTGCATGCGTATGAATTAGTGCGCACCGGCAACGTTATTATGGACGCGATAGTATTGCAGCCGAACCGAATGAGTGCAATGACAACAACAGAATTAACGGCAAGCACTGAGATTATGCACGCTTAATCGACGTATGCGTGCGAAGTTATAGAAACTCACAGTTCCGAAATTAGTTGCTATTAATTGTTTATTAACTTGTCACTTGTTACTTGTATGTACACCAATAAGTTATAACTAATGAGCACATATGTAGGTATGTCTGTAGAAATAAGTTTATACGCACTGTTTTTACGGACACCACTGTATTGCAAAACGAAACGAAAGAGTGTCTGGCGACTTTGCAAGAAGTAGCGGTAAAAAGGCAATTGCTATATAAACGGCATATGTGCACGACAATATATATGTATTTACGAAACTTAAATATATATATGTATATTTATATATATATTTATATGTTTATATGTTTATGTGTTTATGTTGATATGCATATATGTATATAAGAACATGTATATGCATAGAGAGAATCACGTCGGGGTCACCAAATGTTGAGCTATCGAGATTTTTCGTATAGCTTTTGATTAAAAACACAATTTGATTAGCGAGTCTTAATTGTTTATTAGATGCGAGTATGTATGTATGTATGTAAATAGGTATGTTAAAGAAAACGTTTCTTGTTAACAAGCGACAGCAAATATGCACACATTCGATCTACGCGAGCCGGTTGCTAAGACTGACCGCTGCGTGGGAGAACGAATGAACGTTAAAAAAGGAGAGCGCAATCTCTTTACAAAATTCTCTTAGAAGCTAATAGGTTTGGCGAACTGCCGCTCTTAGTTCTTATAAAGCGCTGATTGCTGGGCCCAACAAATATTATATTGTCAAATTTATTAACGTATGCAGAATTTAAAGAGATAAATTTAAAAAATCATAAAGAACTTCTACACCCAGGAATAGAGAAAACAATTAATTGGTTCAAAGAAAAATTCTATTTCCCTGACTATCAAAAACTAATACAGAACATAATAAATGAATGTTTAATTTGTAACTTAGCTAAAACGGAAAATAGAAATACTAAATTAACATTTGAAATCACTCCAGAAGTATATAACATTAGAGAGAAATACATAATGGACTTTTATATAATCGATAATCTACAATTCCTTTCATGCATAGACCTATATTCCAAATTTGCAACATTAATCGAAGTAAAATCTAGAGATTGGTTAGAAGCAAAAAGAGCTATAATGAGAATATTTAACGAGTTAGGCAAACCAATAGAAATCAAAGCAGATAAAGATTCAGCATTCATATGCGCAGCATTACAGAACTGGTTAAAAGAAGAAAACGTTAAAATTGATATAACAACGAGTAAAAATGGAATTGCAGACGTAGAAAGATTCCATAGAACAGTAAATGAAAAACTTAGAATCATTAACAACGAAAATAACATTGAAGATAAATTAACTAAATTCGAAAAACAATCATAAAATTAAACATAAAACAACTAATAGAACACCAGCAGATATTTTCATGTACGCAGGAACACCTGAATATAATACCCAGTCAAATAAAATCAGCCAGATAACAGATCTTAATAAAAACAGACATGAGTACGAAGTAAATACTAAATATAGACAAGCACCGTTAGTTAAAACAAAAACAACAAATCCCTTTAAAAAGACAGGTATAATAAACCAACTTGATGATAAACACTATGAAGAAATAAACAGAGGACGTTCACTATAAATCCAAATTCAAAAAGAAAAGAAAATTAACAAAAGTAAATACGATAACTAGTTACAGATCAACTAATAAACATGACTCTCATGCTCATCATTATAACGTTTAATGTCAACCCAACATTCAGCCAAAGCATCGAGATAAGCCCAGTAAAAGCACCCAATGGCTACCTAATACTCAAAACAGGCACAATGGATCTACCCACTAACATTATCTTAAAGTAAATTTGACAAAAATCGACATAACATATAATAATCTATTAAAACAAGCTCAAGAATTTAATGACGTCGTTCATATCCAATATTTAGCAGAAAAATTAAGTAGAGAAATAAGTGGAATTCAAATTGTAAGACGCAGCAAACGAGGTCTAGTAAATGCAATAGGAACAGTTAACAAATACCTTTTCGGAACACTAGATAACGACGACAAAGAAGAGTTACAAGAGAAAATAAAAAACTTAGCAGAAAACAGCATTCAAGCAAACGAACTAATTACGTAATAGACGCCATTAATAAAGGATTAGAAGCAGTAAATTCCATCGTTTCTGAAAAAGAAAAATCTATCAAACTAGAACTATTAATTTTTAATCTCGAACATTTCACAGAATATATCGAAGATATAGAAATGGGCATGCAACTCACCAGATTAGGTATATTCAATCCAAAATTACTCAAGCACAACTACTTGAAACATGTAGATTCGGAAAAATTATTGAACACTAAAACCTCTACTTGGCTTAAAACAGATACAAATGAAATTTTAATATTATCCAATATCCCAAGAGAAATTATCAAAACCCCAATCTTTGAGATACTTCCGTACCCAGACTCAGAAAGGAACATCTTAACCGAGAACTCACATAATAAATACTACTTTGAAAACGAAAATTTATACAATAAAAACACCAAACAATTAGAAACAAATGAATGTATAATAGGCATTTTAAATCAAGTAACAACCTCATGTAAATACACAAAAACCTTTAAAAATTACCAAATCACCTACATAGAACCCAATATTATTGTAACTTGGAATTTACCAAAAACCAAATTAAATCAAGATTGCGTAAACAACGAATTAACAATAGAAGGAAATAATATAATAAAAATTTACGATTGTTCATTACAGTTAAATGAAATATCTATTAAGAATTCATACTTTGACTATTCACAAAGCATCTGTGTAACAAACAATATCACAAAACTAGAACCCATATCTTACTTACAAACTAAAGAAATTATTAACCAACATACAAAATACAACAATGTATTCCAAACTATTACTATAATTACTTTTTTCATTACTATTATAAGCATAATATTGTACTTAATTTATAAGCTTAAAATTGTACCACAAAAACTAATTATTAATGTTAATAACACTAAAAAGCCAGAAATTGAAATCCCAAATCAAGTGGTCGAGCAAAGCCCTTCACTATACCCAAAAGTATCCGCCTGAGGACAGGCTATTTTCTTAAGGATGGGGGAGTAATATATCGACCTCCTCACATCACGTCATACTTAGCGACAATCACTCGCACCTTTCCCATAAACTCATATTTCATATAAACGGGTTCATTCACCCTATATCCGCCAATAGCATAACACTTACATAAACATCCACGTGTAACCAACAGATACAAGCCCCAAGCGTGAGAACGCCTGATCAGCAATTCTATCCTAAACAAGCCAAAAGTGTGAGAACGCCTGATCAGCAATTTTATCCTTAGCAGCCAAAAAGCGTGAGATCGCCTATTCAGCATATTATCAATAACCAATCAGATTCATTCAAACATATCGTCCGATCAAAAGCTCACCACTTTCAGCTCAGAAGCTTTCCAATACCGCATATAATAAGCCAACACACAATTGTATCTTTAAGTTCTAATCGAGTTTAAAGCCGCGGCTCTAACATTGCTGTAACGTTTTTAATAAGATAAACTCCAACTGTTAAAATTAAAATAAAGTTATATTTTTTTTAATAAAGACGGTTTTAAAACACATAATTATATATATAAATAAATTGTTAAAACAATATATATAAATAATTATATCTATATATATATATACTTCAAAGAGAATTTTAAAAATTGCTTTATAGATAGCTATAATGTAATATAATATCACAATAATAAAGAAATAAATGAGTAACTAACAAAAAAAATAAATAAATAAAAATAACGCTTATAAATAAATAAACTAACCGCCACTAAAGAAAAATAAAGAAACAATTTTTTTTAAATTTTATTAGACTATAATGCAGTAATAGTAACATAATTAAAACATATCTTTGTAAAAGAAAAAAAAAAACAAAAAAAAAAATTTATTTTTACTAGCCATGTAACGAAAGAAATTTTAATAAAATTACCATGCTAAAAGGAGATGGAAAGTAGAATAAGAATGCTGTAAACATTATTATTTATATTCTTAGTTATATACAACTATTATACATTAGGAATAAAGATGCTAAAAATGACATGAGGTGTTGAAATTTTAAATTGTGGTTAATATAATGGGGTAGGGAGTTTTGAGTTTTGTCTACTTGGGGGTTTTTGCTAAAAATTTATTAAAAATAAAAAACCATTGTAGGGTAGGGTAGAGAAAGCGTGTGCCGAACTACACCTTAGGCCTCGCCTTTCCATATTGTATTGATTCTGGTATAAAAAAAAAAAAAAACTGTGCTCGTCTTCCCCTCCCTTTTCATTGTTTTTGGTCATGTGGACCATATTAGTCTATGTTTTTTTTGGGGTCTTATAAATTTAAAGTTTATGTATCTAGGGCAGTGAAGTAGCCAAGAACCCTCCCCACACTCCCGAATGAGCTAGGGAACCAGAAGATCCCGCCCAGCTACTTCTCGACCCGTAACTCCAACAATTCCAGCAGTTGAGTAGTTGTGTATATGTTTTTTTTTTTTTTTAAACAACAAAATACAGGGTATACACATACGTATATATATTACATAAGTTTTTGGCGCCCAACTTGGGGCCATATCTATACATATATACACGCATAAGCATTACAACTGACTCTATAAAAATAATAATTCTTAATAAGATAAAAACAGAAACGCTAAGTGACTACGAGATGGTCCAAGAAATTAGCGAAGACAGACAACATACTGTCTTGGGAAAACTTACACAGAATTTCCCACCTTTATACAAACCAATACTAACAAAATTATGCACTAGAAACCGAATCGATATCTACAAATAATTTTTATAAACAAAAGCTGAGATTAAAAGTTAATGAACCAGTGTATATAAAGAATTATATAATACCGCATGCCCACAAGGAAGAGGTAAACAGGCAAGTAGATAAGCTCATTCCTAAGAAAAGTTTACCAGGCTCAGATAAAAAGCGAGGGCGATTAGTAATAGACTACCGTCAAATTAATAAAAAGCTATTATCTGATAAATTTCCGCCGCCAAGAATAGATGATATTCTGGATCAGCTAGGAAGGGCAAAATATTTTTCATGCCTAGACTTAATGTCTGGATTTCATCAAAAAGAGTTAGAACAAGTAAGAAAACTCTAGTCGAGAGTGCTCGACTAGATAATACCCTGAACCCAATTTTAATAAAATAAAATAAACAAGTAAGAAGGCTCTAGTCGAGACGGCTCGACTACGAGATACCCTGAACCCTGCAAAAAAATCGCAGTTGCTGCCGTGGCTTGGGGGTGGGTTGGGCTGAACTTTGGATGCTTATAACTCCATTTTTAGATGGACGATCTTCATGAAATTTTCAGAGTACATTAGGGATATATAAATCTATCTATGTGCCAAATCGCAAGTCTCTAGTATTTGAAATGCGTTTTTTCCAAATTGTGGGCGAAAGAGGTGTGGCATCCAAAATCTGAACTACAAAATCTGCGTATCCACAATATCTATCTAAATATTTCAAGTTCAAGTCTCTAGCTAAAACGGTGTAGTAGTTATACTCAAAAAAACCTAAAAAATGGAAACGAATTTTCGATTTTTTATCGATAATTTGGAAATGGGACGAGTTATCGAAAAAACAAAATAAACTCGTATTGCGTAGGTAACATACGAGTGTTCATGTGAAATTTCAGCTCTCTAGCTTTTGTAGTTTCCGAAATCTCGACGTTCATACGGACGGACGGACGGACGGACGGACAGGGCTCAATCAACTTATTTTTTTATGCTGATCAAGAATATATATACTTTATAGGGTCTGCGACGTCTCCTTCTGCCTGTTACATACATTTCACAAAACCATTATACCCTGAATTCCCATTTTCAATGGGTTCAGGGTATAAAAAGACATCTTGCCCGTTTTTGCCCCTTTATGAAATAATCGACATGTTGCAGCTACAAATACGTACAGCAATTCCATTCTGCTGGAAGTGTGGAACAGCAACAAGCTACAATATAGTGCAATAAATGATTATATGGTTAAACAAAATAAGCGAAGACAACAAATCGGAAGATAAACTTAAATTAATTGAGCAAAAAAATACTCTTCTTCTTTACGAACGTATGACCACGCGATCTGCTAACAGCGAAGTTGCTGCTGTGGTTGGGGGTGGGTTGGGCTATACTTGGGACGCTGATAACTCCATTTCTAGAAAGACGATCTTCATGAAATTTTCAAAGTAGATTAAGAATATCTAAATCTATGTGCCAAATTGCAAGTCCATAGTATTTGAAATGCGTTTTTTTCAAATTGGAATTGAAAATTGCAAAATCTGTGTTACCATAATATCTATCTAAATATATAAATTTGAAGTCTTTAGCTAAAACGGTGTAGAAGTTATGCCAAAAAAACGTAAAAAAAAGTAAAGGAATGTAGGGGGAAGGGGTGTGGGCGTGGTTCAATTTTGGAAAAAAAAAAATCCGAAATTATAAAATACTCATACTAATATGTATGCCAAATTTCAAGCTTCTATCTCTTCAGGGACAATTTATGCCAAAAGATCGGGCTTTTTACCCATAGTGCTGTGCAGAAAACACAACCTTACATTACATCCAGAAAAATGCTCTTTCTTCATGCATGAGGTGACATTCCTAGGTCACAAGTGTACTGATAATGGTATTTTACCAGATGACAAAAAATATGATGTCATAGAAAAATACCCAGTCCCAACGGACTCCGATAGCGCAAGAAGATTCATTGCATTCTGCAATTATTATAGACGTTTCATTAAAAACTTCGCCGAATATTAACGGCACATAACAAGATTATGTAAAAAGAATGTCAACTTTCAATGGTCTGAGGAATGCCCAAATGCATTCGAATATTTAAAGAAATCCTTAATTGAGCCCACTGTGTTGAAATACCCTGATTTCAATAAAGAATTTTGCATAATTACAGATGTAAGCAAATACGCATGTGGTGCTGTACTAACACAAGATTATGGAGATAAACAACTCCCAGTTGCATATGCTTCACGCTCATTCACCAAAGGTGAAAGCAACAAATCAACTACAGAACAAGAACTAGCAACAATCCACTGGGCAATTACATATTTTAGACCATATATTTATGGCAAACACTTTACGGTAAAAACAGATCACAGACCACTAACATATTTGTTTTCGATGACAAACCCTAGTTCTAAACTAACAAGAATGAGACTTGAATTAGAAGAATACGACTTTACTGTTGAGTATCTGAAAGGAAAGGATAATTAATATATATCAATATCCGACTTAATAAACATGAACAAAAAAGTCCTGAAAGTCACTACCAGGCAACAAAGTAGACAAAATAATTTCTGCGCAGAAAATAAATAAGAACTATTGCCAAGGCAAAGTCTTGAAAAAGCTTCTAAGCCCAACGTATACGAAGTCATTAAAAATGACGAGGTACGAAAAGTAGTGACCTTGCGTATAACAGACTCCATATGTTTATTGAAACATGGGAAAAATGTTGTAGCAAGAATTGAAAATAGCGATTTGTATACCAATGGAATTCTCGACTTAGGTCAGTTTTTCCAAAGGCTTGAAAGGCAAGCCGGTATGCTCAAAATCAGCCAACTCAAAGTGGCACACGCGAAAAGATATTTGAATTAAATTCAATAAAATCTTTTAAAAATATGGGCAATAAAATATTAAAGAATTTAAGAGTAGCGCTGCTAAAGCCGGTGACCCAAATAAATAATGAACAAGTAAGAAGGCTCTAGTCGAGACGGCTCGACTACGAGATACCCTGAACCCTGCAAAAAAAAGTGATACTCTTCTTCTTTACGCACTTATAAGCGCGCGCTCTGCTAACTGCGCAGTTGCTGCCGTGGCTTGGGGGTGGGTTGGGCTGAAGTTTGGACGCTTATAACTCCATTTCTAGATGCTTGATATTCATGAAATTTTAAGAGTAGATTAAGAGTATCTATATCTATCTATTTGCCAAATTGCAAGTCTCTAGTATTTTCAATGGGTTCAGGGTATAAAAAGAAAAAGAAGCAATATTGTCTACATACCATGACGATCCAATTCAAGGCGGTCATACAGGCATTACAAAAACTTTGGCCAAAGTAAAAAGATATTAATATTGGAAAAATATGACACGTCATATTAAAGAGTACATTAAAAAATGTCCAAAATGCCTTAAATCAAAAGTAACAATAAGAATAAAGACCCCAATGACAGTTACAGAAACACCAATACATGCTTTTGACAGAGTGATGGGAGACACAATAGGTCCACTACCTCGATCGGAAAATGGAAATGAATACGCAGTTACGTTAATATGTGATTTAACAAAGTACTTAGTATCCATTCCGATTCCGAATAAAAGTGCAACAACTGTTGCCAAGGCGATATTTGAAAGTTTTATTCTGAAGTACGGTCCAATGAAGACGTTCATTACGGACATGGGAACAGAATATAAGAACTCCATTATAAGTGATTTGTGCAAATATCTGAAAATAGACAGCATAACGTCTACAACACATCACCATCAAACCTTAGGGACAATAGAACGAAGTCATCGAACATTCAATGAATACGTTCGTTCATATATTTCAGCGGAAAAATCTGATTGGGATGTTTGGATACAATATTTCACATACTGTTTCAACACAACACCATCAGCAACGCATGAATATTGTCCATACGAACTAGTCTTTGGTAGACTACCAAGACAGTTCATAGATTTTAACAAAATAGATAAGGTAGATCCCCTATATAATATAGACGACTTTGCTAAAGAAGTAAAGTTTAGATTAGAATTAGCATATAAAAGAACTAGAATTATGTTAGAAAAAGCCAAGGCTTATAGAAAATTAGAATATGATAAAAAAACGAATAATTTAGAATTAAAAGTAGGAGATAAAGTACTTTTAAGAAATGAAACAGGGCATAAACTTGACCCAGTATATTAAGGACCTTATTCAGTAGACAGAATAGAAGATAACGATAATATTTGTATTAAGGATAGTGAACGTAAAATACAAAAAGTTCATAAAAATAGATTAAAAATATTCCATGACCAAAAAAACAAAAAAAAAAAAACAAGTAAGAAGGCTCTAGTCGAGACGGCTCGACTACGAGATACCCTGAACCCTGCAAAAAAAAGTGATACTCTTCTTCTTTACGCACTTGGAGGCGCGCGCTCTGCTAACTGCGCAGTTGCTGCCGTGGCTTGCGGGTGGGTTGGGCTGAACTTTGGACGCTTATAACTCCATTTCTAGATGGGCGATCTTCATGAAGACTCTTCAGAGTAGTTTAAGGATATATAAATCTATCTATGTGCCAAATTGCAAGTCTCTAGTATTTGAAATGCGTTTTTTCCAAATTGTGGGCGAAGGAGGTGTGGCATCCAAAATCTGCGTATCCATTATATCTATCTAAATATATAAAGATGAAGTCTCTAGCTAAAACGGTGTAGTAGTTATACCCAAAAAACCCAAAAAATTTAAACGAATTTTCGATTTTTTATCGATAATTTGGAAATGGGACGAGTTATCGAAAAAACATAAACTCGTATTGCGTAGGTTACATACGAGTGTTCATGTGAAATTTCAGCTCTCTAGCTTTTGTAGTTTCCGAAATCTCGACGTTCATACGGACGGACGGACGGACGGACAGACGGACATTGCTCAATCAACTCATTTTTTTTATGCTGATCAAGAATATATATACTTTATGGGGTCTGCGACGTCTCCTTCTGCCTGTTACATATATTTCACAAAACCATTATACCCTGAATTCCCATTTTCAATGGCTTCAGGGTATAAAAACGTAAATAATTAATGTAAAATCAATATTCTAATGATTGAACAGGTCGATCTTTTTTTTTTTTAAAAAAAAAATATATATATATAGTAATATATTGACCCCCTCACATACCGTCATACTTAGCGACAATCACTCGCACCTTTTCCCATAAACTCATATTTCATATAAACGGGTTCATTCACCCTATATCCGCCAATAGCATAACACTTACATAAACATCCACGTGTAACCGACAGATACAAGCCCCAAGCGTGAGAACGCCTGATCAGCAATTCTATCCTAAACAGCCAAAAGTGTGAGAACGCCTGATCAGCAATTTTATCCTTAGCACCCAAAAAGCGTGAGATCGCATATTCAGCATATTATCAATAACCAATCAGATTCATTCAAAACATATCGTCCGATCAAAAGCTCACCACTGAAAGCTCAGAAGCTTTCCAATACCGCATATAATAAGCCAACACACATTGTATCTTGCAGTTCTAATCGAGTTTAAAGCCGCGGCTCTAAAATTTATTTATTTATTTATTTATTTTTTTTTTTTTTTTTGGGCTGAGGTAGGTAAAAATCCTTTATGCACCGTCAGTCAGGTCGTCACTCTGCTGGTGTGTCGGACTGCGTGACTGCTTACCTACTAAAAAAACCTCCTCTTCTAGGGCTAAATTCCACCTTGGAACCGGGAACTGTCTCGCATTAACCTTCAAGGTGGCGCCCTCAAATATGCTCTATCTGAGCGTTACCCTCTCTGTGCCTTCTTCCGCCGCAGAACATTTTTGGCGAAGTCACAGACTTTTTTCCAGGCATCTATGCTGCTGCACATTTTCTGTACTATTGTATCTACTTTGACTTTGACTTCGCCGACAGAGCCTGCCAAGGCGGTTCTCTCTTCTGACCACCTTTCGCAGTCAAAGAATGTGTGTTCTGCGTCGTCCATTGTATTTTTGCATTAAATACAGCTGGATTCATCCGTTTTTTCCATCTTATATAGGTACTTTCGAAAGTATCCATGACCGGAGAGCATTTGTGTAAGATAAAAAGACGTTTCACCGTGCTTTCTACTTATCCACTGCTCTAGGTCGGGGATTACTTTTGCAGTCCATCTTCCATATCTTTCGGACGACCATCTCGCCTGCCAGGAGACGATGGTTTGCTGCCGTATGACCTTTGCTGCCTGTTCAGAGAATTCTCCGCTCTGCCGGAGTTGCCATATTTTCTTGCGTTCTTGAGCAAGTAGGTCCACCGGTATGACTGCTGCTATCACGACTACTGCAGCTCCAGATACTGTGCGATACGCCGATGTTATCCGCAAGGCTGCTCTTCTCTGCACGGATAACATCGGTTTTCGCCTTACAGCTGCCTGTAGAGTATCCGCCCATACTTCGCTACCATAAAGTAGTGTAGCGTTCGTCGTTTCCATAAGAAGTCTCCGTTTCCCTTCCGTCGGGCCGTCAACGTTTGCCATCAGTCTGCTGTTATTGCAGCTGCTTTTCGCTTGGCGTGCTTCAGCTGATCCCCGAAAGTGAGTTTGCTATCTAGTCTAAGATAGTTCACTGTCCTCTGGGTCCTTATTTGATTTCCGCTTACTCGCATCTCTATTTCGGTTGGAATCTGCTCTCCTGTAAACAGAAGTAACTCTGTTTTATGGGTGGCAAGTTCCAATCCTCGAGAGCTAAGCCATGTCTGCGTGCGGATCATGACTTGGGTCAGTCTCTTTTGCGCTTCTGTGGTGTTTCTGTATTAAATTGGTATCTATATATATGCAGAAGACTTGGAGACTCTAACTCTAAAGATGAATTAGCTAGAATTTTATAACTGGTTCCCGATAATTTCAGTTATCGATAACTAAGCAAATATACAAGTTATCGAATTTCTGAAACAAACTCGTACTGCGCGCTCAATATACGGACCTAACACAAAAAGAGTGAACTCTCTAGCTTTTGTATCTTCGGAAATCGACGCGTTCATACATACGGACGGACGGACGGACGGACAGACGGACATGGCTATATCAACTTTTCTCGTCACCCTGATCAAGAATATATATACTTTATGGGGTCTGCCACGCCTCCTTCTGCCTGTTACATACTTTTAACAAAACCATTATACCCTGATTTCCCATTTTCAATGGGTTCAGGGTATAAAAAGAGTTAGAACAAGTAAGAAAACTCTAGTCGAGAGTGCTCGACTAGATAATACCCTGAACCCAATTTTAATAAAATAAAATAATAATCTGTACTGTGGTTTGTTTTTTTGTAATTATCTTGCAAATGCATCAATTTTAGTGCTGAAAATGGCAAAAACTTCTTTATTTTGACAAATAGTTAAATATATTGCTCTTGATTAGTACTAAAATTAATCCGTTTTCAAGATAATTGCAAAAAACCAGTGTCGTGACAAAAAGTTGACTTTTCTGGATAATTACCCATATGGATAAATCAGAAAGTATACATAAGAATGTATGCGTGTAACGTTCAAAATGTACATATGTATGTACATGTATCTACATTGCATTACCAAAAAAAAAAAAATAATAGATGGCGCTTATATTAGTTGAAATTCGAAAAATGTTATTAAATATCATTAAAAATAGACCCAACAAATAGACGTTCCTCGATTAACAGGCATTACCTTAATTAACACAGACACTTCATAATTGTAAAAGAAATATATCAATGCCACTCGAAGCTGTAATATCCATAGTAAATAAGTTCACTGCTAAAGCGCCATCTATCAAGTTTAAATTCTTAGACCATGCTACACTAGTTTTGAATGTATATGTGTGCATACATATAGGAAAACTCTTACCGCAGATGTCACGTGCTTTTGTCATTTGGGCAAACTTTCTGTTTATTATTTTCTGTTGACTTAACGGAATAAAATATAATTGAAACAAAAACACTTTCAGAAATGATGCTATTAAATATTTGAAATTAAAAAAACGCACTTATTCACAATTAGTTAAACTACTAACTGACTTTCAAAGGTATCAAATACAAAAGAATAAATAATAAGAAAGAAAGAAATAATAAAAAAAAAAAAAAAATTAAAAATAAGAAATTATGAAAGGCTTAGGCGAGACTAGAACCTGCGACACCCTAACATTCGTTGCATCCGTTCAGCTATCCACACCACGGCTCACTTGAACGGCAGAGTAGCGAAAGCGAATGAAATTCGCCATATACGAAAGAAACACTAAGGCAGTGGCTGAAAATACAAATACAATTCAAAGACAATTCTAACGCAATTCAAAAACAATTGTGATTCTTAAAATATACACGCATAGCAACATAGAAAACGGCCCAAGATTTTTTGTGTGTATATGTGCACACGCATACGAAATTTGATTTGCATTGCTCAACGTTGCTTGCATTTCCATTGTTATTTTAATTGTTTTAAAATTTTTAAAATATATAATGGAATGTAATGAGAGTTTCAGCATATGATCTGCACATTCTATTTAACATTTTAGGTTTTTTTTAGAAATCATAACTCTTTTACAATTAGCTTTACATGCACAAATACATATGTATGTATGTACGTACGATTGCAGCCACACGCTGATCTACGCTTGCACACATATACATACATACATACATATGTATGTATGTATGTATGTGCGCCCGCAATGCGTCTTGCTGTGTCGCTGCCTTGCTTGCTGCGCCACATGGGTTTTTATGAGAAAACTTTATAGACTAATAATTCTGTTTCTAGATGGACAATCGTATTGATATTATCAGTTTAAGATTATGATATTCATATCTATATGCTAAACCAAACTGCATGTCTCTAGTATTTGAAATGCATTTTTTACACATTTGGAGGTGTGGGGGCGAATTGGGGACCGGAATCCAAAATCTGACAAAACCCGAAATTGTATTATATATATGCAAAAGACTCGGAGACTCTAACTCTAAAGATGAATTAGCTAGAATTTTATAACTGGTTCCCGATAATTTCAGTTATCGATAACTTTGCAAATATACAAGTTATCGAATTTCTGAAACAAACTCGTACTGCGCGCTCAATATACGTACCTAACCTCTAGCTTTTGTATCTTCGGAAATCGACGCGTTCAAGCATACGGACAGACAGACAGACGGACAGACGGACATGGCTTTATCAACTTTTCTCGTCACCCTGATCAAGAATATATATACTTTATGGGGTCTGCCACGCCTCCTTCTGCCTGTTACATACTTTTAACAAAACCATTATACCCTGATTTCCCATTTTCAATGGGTTCAGGGTATAAAAACACTCTAGAAATATAACATCTTTTTCAACCAGCAATGGTTCATATCGTTTTACACGATTACCTTACGGTTTAAAAATAGCGCCAAATTCTTTTCAAAGAATGATGACAATAGCTTTCTCTGGATTAAATCCTTCACTAGCTGTCTTGTACATGGATGACTTAATTGTCATCGGTTGTTCTGAAAAACACATGATCAAAAACTTAAAAGATGTTTTTGACCTGTGCACTATGGGTAAAAATCCCGAAATTTTGGCATTAATGCAAATTTTTTTTTGTTTGGTATCCGCCAACTGGTTTATTTTTCTCATTTATAATACTCCAGTAGACATTAAAACAATTTTTATAAAATTTTCAAGGCATCCATTAATGTTTTGAGCTTCGTCAAAGTTAGCTGATTCAGAGTTGCTTGGTAAATCGAAAAAAGCGCTTGATATCATTCTCGACTTTCAACGTGAATATATCTTTGTAGGTTGCAATAATGAACAAGTAAGAAGGCTCTAGTCGAGACGGCTCGACTACGAGATACCCTGAACCCTGCAAAAAAAGTGATACTCTACCTCTTTACGCTCTTATAAGCGCGCGCACTGCTAACTGCGCAGTTGCTGCCGTAGCTTGGGGGTGGGTTGGGCTGAACTTTGGACGCTTATAACTCCATTTCCAGATAGACGATCTTCATGAAATTTTGAGAGTAGATTACGGATATATGAATCTATCTTTGTGCCAAGTTGCAAGTCTCTAGTATTTGAAATGCGTTTTTTCTAAATTGTGGGCGAAGGGGGAGTGGCATCCAAAATCTGAAAATCACAAAATCTGCGTATTCATAATATCTATCTAAATATATAAAGTTAATGTCTCTAGGTGAAACGGTGTAGTAGTTATACACAAAAAACCTAAAAAATGGAAACGAATTTTCGATTTATTATCGATAATTTGGAAATGGGATGAGTTATCGAAAAAACAAAATAAACTCGTATTGCGTAGGTAACATATGAGTGTTCATGTGAAATTTCAGCTCTCTAGCTTTTGTAGTTTCAGAAATCTCGACGTTCATACGGACGGACGGACGGACGGACGGACAGACGGACAGGGCTCAATCAACTTATTTTTTATGCTGATCAAGAATATATATACTTTATAGGGTCTGCGACGTCTCCTTCTGCCTGTTACATACATTTCACAAAACCATTATACCCTGAATTCCCATTTTCAATGGGTTCAGGGTTAAAAAGACATCTTGCCCGTTTTTGCCCCTTTATGAAATAATCGACATGTTGCAGCTACAAATACGTACAGCAATTCCATTCTGCTGGAAGTGTGGAACAGCAACAAGGGACAATATAGTGCAATAAATGATTATATGGTTAAACAAAATAAGCGAAGACAACAAATCGGAAGATAAACTTAAATTAATTGAGCAAAAAAATACTCTTCTTCTTTACGAACGTATGAACACGCGATCTGCTAACAGCGAAGTTGCTGCCGTGGTTGGGGGTGGGTTGGGCTATACTTGGGACGCTGATAACTCCATTTCTAGAAAGACGATCTTCATGAAATTTTCAAAGTAGATTAAGAATATCTAAATCTATGTGCCAAATTGCAAGTCCATAGTATTTGAAATGCGTTTTTTTCAAATTGGGGGCGAAGGGGGCGTGGCATCTAAAAACTGAAAATTGCAAAATCTGTGTTACCATAATATCTATCTAAATATATAAATTTGAAGTCTTTAGCTAAAACGGTGTAGAAGTTATGCCAAAAAAACGTAAAAAAAAGTAAAGGAATGTAGGGGGAGGGGGTGTGGGCGTGGTTCAATTTTGGAAAAAAAAATCCGAAATTATAAAATACTCATACTAATATGTATGCCAAATTTCAAGCTTCTATCTCTTCAGGGACAATTTATGCCAAAAAATCGGGCTTTTTACCCATAGTGCTGTGCAGAAAACACAACCTTACATTACATCCAGAAAAATGCTCTTTCTTCATGCATGAGGTGACATTCCTAGGTCACAAGTGTACTGATAATGGTATTTTACCAGATGACAAAAAATATGATGTCATAGAAAAATACCCAGTCCCAACGGACTCCGATAGCGCAAGAAGATTCATTGCATTCTGCAATTATTATAGACGTTTCATTAAAAACTTCGCCGAATATTAACGGCACATAACAAGATTATGTAAAAAGAATGTCAACTTTCAATGGTCTGAGGAATGCCCAAATGCATTCGAATATTTAAAGAAATCCTTAATTGAGCCCACTGTGTTGAAATACCCTGATTTCAATAAAGAATTTTGCATAATTACAGATGTAAGCAAATACGCATGTGGTGCTGTACTAACACAAGATTATGGAGATAAACAACTCCCAGTTGCATATGCTTCACGCTCATTCACCAAAGGTGAAAGCAACAAATCAACTACAGAACAAGAACTAGCAACAATCCACTGGGCAATTACATATTTTAGACCATATATTTATGGCAAACACTTTACGGTAAAAACAGATCACAGACCACTAACATATTTGTTTTCGATGACAAACCCTAGTTCTAAACTAACAAGAATGAGACTTGAATTAGAAGAATACGACTTTACTGTTGAGTATCTGAAAGGAAAGGATAATTAATATATATCAATATCCGACTTAATAAACATGAACAAAAAAGTCCTGAAAGTCACTACCAGGCAACAAAGTAGACAAAATAATTTCTGCGCAGAAAATAAATAAGAACTATTGCCAAGGCAAAGTCTTGAAAAAGCTTCTAAGCCCAACGTATACGAAGTCATTAAAAATGACGAGGTACGAAAAGTAGTGACCTTGCGTATAACAGACTCCATATGTTTATTGAAACATGGGAAAAATGTTGTAGCAAGAATTGAAAATAGCGATTTGTATACCAATGGAATTCTCGACTTAGGTCAGTTTTTCCAAAGGCTTGAAAGGCAAGCCGGTATGCTCAAAATCAGCCAACTCAAAGTGGCACACGCGAAAAGATATTTGAATTAAATTCAATAAAATCTTTTAAAAATATGGGCAATAAAATATTAAAGAATTTAAGAGTAGCGCTGCTAAAGCCGGTGACCCAAATAAATAATGAACAAGTAAGAAGGCTCTAGTCGAGACGGCTCGACTACGAGATACCCTGAACCCTGCAAAAAAAAGTGATACTCTTCTTCTTTACGCACTTATAAGCGCGCGCTCTGCTAACTGCGCAGTTGCTGCCGTGGCTTGGGGGTGGGTTGGGCTGAAGTTTGGACGCTTATAACTCCATTTCTAGATGCTTGATATTCATGAAATTTTAAGAGTAGATTAAGAGTATCTATATCTATCTATTTGCCAAATTGCAAGTCTCTAGTATTTTCAATGGGTTCAGGGTATAAAAAGAAAAAGAAGCAATATTGTCTACATACCATGACGATCCAATTCAAGGCGGACATACAGGCATTACAAAAACTTTGGCCAAAGTAAAAAGATATTATTATTGGAAAAATATGACACGTCATATTAAAGAGTACATTAAAAAATGTCCAAAATGCCTTAAATCAAAAGTAACAATAAGAATAAAGACCCCAATGACAGTTACAGAAACACCAATACATGCTTTTGACAGAGTGATGGGAGACACAATAGGTCCACTACCTCGATCGGAAAATGGAAATGAATACGCAGTTACGTTAATATGTGATTTAACAAAGTACTTAGTATCCATTCCGATTCCGAATAAAAGTGCAACAACTGTTGCCAAGGCGATATTTGAAAGTTTTATTCTGAAGTACGGTCCAATGAAGACGTTCATTACGGACATGGGAACAGAATATAAGAACTCCATTATAAGTGATTTGTGCAAATATCTGAAAATAGACAACATAACGTCTACAACACATCACCATCAAACCTTAGGGACAATAGAACGAAGTCATCGAACATTCAATGAATACGTTCGTTCATATATTTCAGCGGAAAAATCTGATTGGGATGTTTGGATACAATATTTCACATACTGTTTCAACACAACACCATCAGCAACGCATGAATATTGTCCATACGAACTAGTCTTTGGTAGACTACCAAGACAGTTCATAGATTTTAACAAAATAGATAAGGTAGATCCCCTATATAATATAGACGACTTTGCTAAAGAAGTAAAGTTTAGATTAGAATTAGCATATAAAAGAACTAGAATTATGTTAGAAAAAGCCAAGGCTTATAGAAAATTAGAATATGATAAAAAAACGAATAATTTAGAATTAAAAGTAGGAGATAAAGTACTTTTAAGAAATGAAACAGGGCATAAACTTGACCCAGTATATTAAGGACCTTATTCAGTAGACAGAATAGAAGATAACGATAATATTTGTATTAAGGATAGTGAACGTAAAATACAAAAAGTTCATAAAAATAGATTAAAAATATTCCATGACCAAAAAAACACAAAAAAAAAACAAGTAAGAAGGCTCTAGTCGAGACGGCTCGACTACGAGATACCCTGAACCCTGCAAAAAAAGTGATACTCTTCTTCTTTACGCACTTGGAGGCGCGCGCTCTGCTAACTGCGCAGTTGCTGCCGTGGCTTGCGGGTGGGTTGGGCTGAACTTTGGACGCTTATAACTCCATTTCTAGATGGACGATCTTCATGAAGACTCTTCAGAGTAGTTTAAGGATATATAAATCTATCTATGTGCCAAATTGCAAGTCTCTAGTATTTGAAATGCGTTTTTTCCAAATTGTGGGCGAAGGAGGTGTGGCATCCAAAATCTGCGTATCCATTATATCTATCTAAAAATATAAAGTTAATGTCTCTAGGTAAAACGGTGTAGTAGAGTAGATTAAGGATATATAAATTTATCTATGTACCAAATTGCAAGTCTCTAGTATTTGAAATGCGTTTTTTTCAAATTGTGGGCGAAGGGGGCGTGGCATCCAAAATCTGAAAATTACAAAATCTGCGTATCCATAATATCTATCTAAATATATAAAGTTAATGTCTCTAGGTAAAACGGTGTAGTAGTTATACACAAAAAACCTATAAAATGTAAACGAATTTTCGATTTTTTATCGATAATTTGGAAATGGGATGAGTTATCGAAAAAACAAAACAAACTCGTACTGCGTAGCTAACATACGAGTATTCATGTAAAATTTCAGCTCTCTAGCTTTTGTAGTTTCCGAAATCTCGACGTTCATACGGACGGACGGACGGACGGACGGACGGACGGACAGACGGACGGACAGACGGACAGGGCTAGATCAACTTATTTTTTCATGCTGATCAAGAATATATATACTTTATGGGGTCTGCGACGTCTCCTTCTGCCTGTTACATACATTTTCACAAAACCATTATACCCTGAATTCCCATTTTCAATGGGTTCAGGGTATAAAAAGACATCTTGCCCGTTTTTGCCCCTTTATGAAATAATCGACATGTTGCAGCTACAAATACGTACAGCAATTCCATTCTGCTGGAAGTGTGGAACAGCAACAAGCGACAATATAGTGCAATAAATGATTATATGGTTAAACAAAATAAGCGAAGACAACAAATCGGAAGATAAACTTAAATTAATTGAGCAAAAAAATACTCTTCTTCTTTACGAACGTATGACCACGCGATCTGCTAACAGCGAAGTTGCTGCTGTGGTTGGGGGTGGGTTGGGCTATACTTGGGACGCTGATAACTCCATTTCTAGAAAGACGATCTTCATGAAATTTTCAAAGTAGATTAAGAATATCTAAACCTATCTATGTGCCAAATTGCAAGTCCATAGTATTTGAAATGCGTTTTTTTCAAATTGGGGGCGAAGGGGGCGTGGCATCTAAAAACTGAAAATTGCAAAATCTGTGTTACCATAATATCTATCTAAATATATGAAGTCTTTAGCTAAAACGGTGTAGAAGTTATGCCAAAAAAACGTAAAAAAAAGTAAAGGAATGTAGGGGGAAGGGGTGTGGGCGTGGTTCAATTTTGGAAAAAAAAAATCCGAAATTATAAAATATTCATACTAATATGTATGCCAAATTTCAAGCTTCTATCTCTTCAGGGACAATTTATGCCAAAAGATCGATTTTACCCATAGTGCTGTGCAGAAAACACAACCTTACATTACATCCAGAAAAATGCTCTTTCTTCATGCATGAGGTGACATTCCTAGGTCACAAGTGTACTGATAATGGTATTTTACCAGATGACAAAAAATATGATGTCATAGAAAAATACCCAGTCCCAACGGACTCCGATAGCGCAAGAAGATTCATTGCATTCTGCAATTATTATAGACGTTTCATTAAAAACTTCGCCGAATATTAACGGCACATAACAAGATTATGTAAAAAGAATGTCAACTTTCAATGGTCTGAGGAATGCCCAAATGCATTCGAATATTTAAAGAAATCCTTAATTGAGCCCACTGTGTTGAAATACCCTGATTTCAATAAAGAATTTTGCATAATTACAGATGTAAGCAAATACGCATGTGGTGCTGTACTAACACAAGATTATGGAGATAAACAACTCCCAGTTGCATATGCTTCACGCTCATTCACCAAAGGTGAAAGCAACAAATCAACTACAGAACAAGAACTAGCAACAATCCACTGGGCAATTACATATTTTAGACCATATATTTATGGCAAACACTTTACGGTAAAAACAGATCACAGACCACTAACATATTTGTTTTCGATGACAAACCCTAGTTCTAAACTAACAAGAATGAGACTTGAATTAGAAGAATACGACTTTACTGTTGAGTATCTGAAAGGAAAGGATAATTAATATATATCAATATCCGACTTAATAAACATGAACAAAAAAGTCCTGAAAGTCACTACCAGGCAACAAAGTAGACAAAATAATTTCTGCGCAGAAAATAAATAAGAACTATTGCCAAGGCAAAGTCTTGAAAAAGCTTCTAAGCCCAACGTATACGAAGTCATTAAAAATGACGAGGTACGAAAAGTAGTGACCTTGCGTATAACAGACTCCATATGTTTATTGAAACATGGGAAAAATGTTGTAGCAAGAATTGAAAATAGCGATTTGTATACCAATGGAATTCTCGACTTAGGTCAGTTTTTCCAAAGGCTTGAAAGGCAAGCCGGTATGCTCAAAATCAGCCAACTCAAAGTGGCACACGCGAAAAGATATTTGAATTAAATTCAATAAAATCTTTTAAAAATATGGGCAATAAAATATTAAAGAATTTAAGAGTAGCGCTGCTAAAGCCGGTGACCCAAATAAATAATGAACAAGTAAGAAGGCTCTAGTCGAGACGGCTCGACTACGAGATACCCTGAACCCTGCAAAAAAAAGTGATACTCTTCTTCTTTACGCACTTATAAGCGCGCGCTCTGCTAACTGCGCAGTTGCTGCCGTGGCTTGGGGGTGGGTTGGGCTGAAGTTTGGACGCTTATAACTCCATTTCTAGATGCTTGATATTCATGAAATTTTAAGAGTAGATTAAGAGTATCTATATCTATCTATTTGCCAAATTGCAAGTCTCTAGTATTTTCAATGGGTTCAGGGTATAAAAAGAAAAAGAAGCAATATTGTCTACATACCATGACGATCCAATTCAAGGCGGTCATACAGGCATTACAAAAACTTTGGCCAAAGTAAAAAGATATTAATATTGGAAAAATATGACACGTCATATTAAAGAGTACATTAAAAAATGTCCAAAATGCCTTAAATCAAAAGTAACAATAAGAATAAAGACCCCAATGACAGTTACAGAAACACCAATACATGCTTTTGACAGAGTGATGGGAGACACAATAGGTCCACTACCTCGATCGGAAAATGGAAATGAATACGCAGTTACGTTAATATGTGATTTAACAAAGTACTTAGTATCCATTCCGATTCCGAATAAAAGTGCAACAACTGTTGCCAAGGCGATATTTGAAAGTTTTATTCTGAAGTACGGTCCAATGAAGACGTTCATTACGGACATGGGAACAGAATATAAGAACTCCATTATAAGTGATTTGTGCAAATATCTGAAAATAGACAACATAACGTCTACAACACATCACCATCAAACCTTAGGGACAATAGAACGAAGTCATCGAACATTCAATGAATACGTTCGTTCATATATTTCAGCGGAAAAATCTGATTGGGATGTTTGGATACAATATTTCACATACTGTTTCAACACAACACCATCAGCAACGCATGAATATTGTCCATACGAACTAGTCTTTGGTAGACTACCAAGACAGTTCATAGATTTTAACAAAATAGATAAGGTAGATCCCCTATATAATATAGACGACTTTGCTAAAGAAGTAAAGTTTAGATTAGAATTAGCATATAAAAGAACTAGAATTATGTTAGAAAAAGCCAAGGCTTATAGAAAATTAGAATATGATAAAAAAA
Organism: Drosophila borborema; assembly: GCA_030914335.1. Lineage (NCBI taxonomy): Eukaryota > Metazoa > Arthropoda > Insecta > Diptera > Drosophilidae > Drosophila > Drosophila borborema. Next base: position 48,395 of record JAUESP010000164.1, on the reverse strand, counting down.
CGAATAATTTAGAATTAAAAGTAGGAGATAAAGTACTTTTAAGAAATGAAACAGGGCATAAACTTGACCCAGTATATTAAGGACCTTATTCAGTAGACAGAATAGAAGATAACGATAATATTTGTATTAAGGATAGTGAACGTAAAATACAAAAAGTTCATAAAAATAGATTAAAAATATTCCATGACCAAAAAAACACAAAAAAAAACAAGTAAGAAGGCTCTAGTCGAGACGGCTCGACTACGAGATACCCTGAACCCTGCAAAAAAAAGTGATACTCTTCTTCTTTACGCACTTGGAGGCGCGCGCTCTGCTAACTGCGCAGTTGCTGCCGTGGCTTGCGGGTGGGTTGGGCTGAACTTTGGACGCTTATAACTCCATTTCTAGATGGACGATCTTCATGAAGACTCTTCAGAGTAGTTTAAGGATATATAAATCTATCTATGTGCCAAATTGCAAGTCTCTAGTATTTGAAATGCGTTTTTTCCAAATTGTGGGCGAAGGAGGTGTGGCATCCAAAATCTGCGTATCCATTATATCTATCTAAAAATATAAAGTTAATGTCTCTAGGTAAAACGGTGTAGTAGAGTAGATTAAGGATATATAAATTTATCTATGTACCAAATTGCAAGTCTCTAGTATTTGAAATGCGTTTTTTTTTCAAATTGTGGGCGAAGGGGGCGTGGCATCCAAAATCTGAAAATTACAAAATCTGCGTATCCATAATATCTATCTAAATATATAAAGTTAATGTCTCTAGGTAAAACGGTGTAGTAGTTATACACAAAAAACCTATAAAATGTAAACGAATTTTCGATTTTTTATCGATAATTTGGAAATGGGATGAGTTATCGAAAAAACAAAACAAACTCGTACTGCGTAGCTAACATACGAGTATTCATGTAAAATTTCAGCTCTCTAGCTTTTGTAGTTTCCGAAATCTCGACGTTCATACGGACGGACGGACGGACGGACGGACGGACGGACAGACGGACGGACAGACGGACAGGGCTAGATCAACTTATTTTTTCATGCTGATCAAGAATATATATACTTTATGGGGTCTGCGACGTCTCCTTCTGCCTGTTACATACATTTTCACAAAACCATTATACCCTGAATTCCCATTTTCAATGGGTTCAGGGTATAAAAAGACATCTTGCCCGTTTTTGCCCCTTTATGAAATAATCGACATGTTGCAGCTACAAATACGTACAGCAATTCCATTCTGCTGGAAGTGTGGAACAGCAACAAGCGACAATATAGTGCAATAAATGATTATATGGTTAAACAAAATAAGCGAAGACAACAAATCGGAAGATAAACTTAAATTAATTGAGCAAAAAAATACTCTTCTTCTTTACGAACGTATGACCACGCGATCTGCTAACAGCGAAGTTGCTGCTGTGGTTGGGGGTGGGTTGGGCTATACTTGGGACGCTGATAACTCCATTTCTAGAAAGACGATCTTCATGAAATTTTCAAAGTAGATTAAGAATATCTAAACCTATCTATGTGCCAAATTGCAAGTCCATAGTATTTGAAATGCGTTTTTTTCAAATTGGGGGCGAAGGGGGCGTGGCATCTAAAAACTGAAAATTGCAAAATCTGTGTTACCATAATATCTATCTAAATATATGAAGTCTTTAGCTAAAACGGTGTAGAAGTTATGCCAAAAAAACGTAAAAAAAAGTAAAGGAATGTAGGGGGAAGGGGTGTGGGCGTGGTTCAATTTTGGAAAAAAAAAAATCCGAAATTATAAAATATTCATACTAATATGTATGCCAAATTTCAAGCTTCTATCTCTTCAGGGACAATTTATGCCAAAAGATCGATTTTACCCATAGTGCTGTGCAGAAAACACAACCTTACATTACATCCAGAAAAATGCTCTTTCTTCATGCATGAGGTGACATTCCTAGGTCACAAGTGTACTGATAATGGTATTTTACCAGATGACAAAAAATATGATGTCATAGAAAAATACCCAGTCCCAACGGACTCCGATAGCGCAAGAAAATTCATTGCATTCTGCAATTATTATAGACGTTTCATTAAAAACTTCGCCGAATATTAACGGCACATAACAAGATTATGTAAAAAGAATGTCAACTTTCAATGGTCTGAGGAATGCCCAAATGCATTCGAATATTTAAAGAAATCCTTAATTGAGCCCACTGTGTTGAAATACCCTGATTTCAATAAAGAATTTTGCATAATTACAGATGTAAGCAAATACGCATGTGGTGCTGTACTAACACAAGATTATGGAGATAAACAACTCCCAGTTGCATATGCTTCACGCTCATTCACCAAAGGTGAAAGCAACAAATCAACTACAGAACAAGAACTAGCAACAATCCACTGGGCAATTACATATTTTGGACCATATATTTATGGCAAACACTTTACGGTAAAAACAGATCACAGACCACTAACATATTTGTTTTCGATGGCAAACCCTAGTTCTAAACTAACAAGAATGAGACTTGAATTAGAAGAATACGACTTTACTGTTGAGTATCTGAAAGGAAAGGATAATTAATATATATCAATATCCGACTTAATAAACATGAACAAAAAAGTCCTGAAAGTCACTACCAGGCAACAAAGTAGACAAAATAATTTCTGCGCAGAAAATAAATAAGAACTATTGCCAAGGCAAAGTCTTGAAAAAGCTTCTAAGCCCAACGTATACGAAGTCATTAAAAATGACGAGGTACGAAAAGTAGTGACCTTGCGTATAACAGACTCCATATGTTTATTGAAACATGGGAAAAATGTTGTAGCAAGAATTGAAAATAGCGATTTGTATACCAATGGAATTCTCGACTTAGGTCAGTTTTTCCAAAGGCTTGAAAGGCAAGCCGGTATGCTCAAAATCAGCCAACTCAAAGTGGCACACGCGAAAAGATATTTGAATTAAATTCAATAAAATCTTTTAAAAATATGGGCAATAAAATATTAAAGAATTTAAGAGTAGCGCTGCTAAAGCCGGTGACCCAAATAAATAATGAACAAGTAAGAAGGCTCTAGTCGAGACGGCTCGACTACGAGATACCCTGAACCCTGCAAAAAAAAGTGATACTCTTCTTCTTTACGCACTTATAAGCGCGCGCTCTGCTAACTGCGCAGTTGCTGCCGTGGCTTGGGGGTGGGTTGGGCTGAAGTTTGGACGCTTATAACTCCATTTCTAGATGCTTGATATTCATGAAATTTTAAGAGTAGATTAAGAGTATCTATATCTATCTATTTGCCAAATTGCAAGTCTCTAGTATTTTCAATGGGTTCAGGGTATAAAAAGAAAAAGAAGCAATATTGTCTACATACCATGACGATCCAATTCAAGGCGGTCATACAGGCATTACAAAAACTTTGGCCAAAGTAAAAAGATATTATTATTGGAAAAATATGACACGTCATATTAAAGAGTACATTAAAAAATGTCCAAAATGCCTTAAATCAAAAGTAACAATAAGAATAAAGACCCCAATGACAATTACAGAAACACCAATACATGCTTTTGACAGAGTGATGGGAGACACAATAGGTCCACTACCTCGATCGGAAAATGGAAATGAATACGCAGTTACGTTAATATGTGATTTAACAAAGTACTTAGTATCCATTCCGATTCCGAATAAAAGTGCAACAACTGTTGCCAAGGCGATATTTGAAAGTTTTATTCTGAAGTACGGTCCAATGAAGACGTTCATTACGGACATGGGAACAGAATATAAGAACTCCATTATAAGTGATTTGTGCAAATATCTGAAAATAGACAACATAACGTCTACAACACATCACCATCAAACCTTAGGGACAATAGAACGAAGTCATCGAACATTCAATGAATACGTTCGTTCATATATTTCAGCGGAAAAATCTGATTGGGATGTTTGGATACAATATTTCACATACTGTTTCAACACAACACCATCAGCAACGCATGAATATTGTCCATACGAACTAGTCTTTGGTAGACTACCAAGACAGTTCATAGATTTTAACAAAATAGATAAGGTAGATCCCCTATATAATATAGACGACTTTGCTAAAGAAGTAAAGTTTAGATTAGAATTAGCATATAAAAGAACTAGAATTATGTTAGAAAAAGCCAAGGCTTATAGAAAATTAGAATATGATAAAAAAACGAATAATTTAGAATTAAAAGTAGGAGATAAAGTACTTTTAAGAAATGAAACAGGGCATAAACTTGACCCAGTATATTAAGGACCTTATTCAGTAGACAGAATAGAAGATAACGATAATATTTGTATTAAGGATAGTGAACGTAAAATACAAAAAGTTCATAAAAATAGATAAAAAATATTCCATGACCAAAAAAACACAAAAAAAAAACAAGTAAGAAGGCTCTAGTCGAGACGGCTCGACTACGAGATACCCTGAACCCTGCAAAAAAAAGTGATACTCTTCTTCTTTACGCACTTGGAGGCGCGCGTTGTGCTAACTGCGCAGTTGCTGCCGTGGCTTGCGGGTGGGTTGGGCTGAACTTTGGACGCTTATAACTCCATTTCTAGATGGGCGATCTTCATGAAGACTCTTCAGAGTAGTTTAAGGATATATAAATCTATCTATGTGCCAAATTGCAAGTCTCTAGTATTTGAAATGCGTTTTTTCCAAATTGTGGGCGAAGGAGGTGTGGCATCCAAAATCTGCGTATCCATTATATCTATCTAAATATATAAAGTTGAAGTCTCTAGCTAAAACGGTGTAGTAGTTATACCCAAAAAACCTAAAAAATTTAAACGAATTTTCGATTTTTTATCGATAATTTGGAAATGGGACGAGTTATCGAAAAAACATAAACTCGTATTGCGTAGGTTACATACGAGTGTTCATGTGAAATTTCAGCTCTCTAGCTTTTGTAGTTTCCGAAATCTCGACGTTCCTACGGACGGACGGACGGACGGACAGACGGACATTGCTCAATCAACTCATTTTTTTTATGCTGATCAAGAATATATATACTTTATGGGGTCTGCGACGTCTCCTTCTGCCTGTTACATATATTTCACAAAACCATTATACCCTGAATTCCCATTTTCAATGGCTTCAGGGTATAAAAACGTAAATAATTAATGTAAAATCAATATTCTAATGATTGAACAGGTCGATCTTTTTTTTTTAAAAAAAAAAATATATATATATAGTAATATATTGACCCCCTCACATACCGTCATACTTAGCGACAATCACTCGCACCTTTTCCCATAAACTCATATTTACATAAACATCCACGTGTAACCGACAGATACAAGCCCCAAGCGTGAGAACGCCTGATCAGCAATTCTATCCTAAACAGCCAAAAGTGTGAGAACGCCTGATCAGCAATTTTATCCTTAGCACCCAAAAAGCGTGAGATCGCATATTCAGCATATTATCAATAACCAATCAGATTCATTCAAAACATATCGTCCGATCAAAAGCTCACCACTTTCAGCTCAGAAGCTTTCCAATACCGCATATAATAAGCCAACACACATTGTATCTTGCAGTTCTAATCGAGTTTAAAGCCGCGGCTCTAAAATTTATTTATTTATTTATTTATTTTTTTTTTTTTTTTTGGGCTGAGGTAGGTAAAAATGCTTTATGCACCGTCAGTCAGGTCGTCACTCTGCTGGTGTGTCGGACTGCGTGACTGCTTACCGACTAAAAAAACCTCCTCTTCTAGGGCTAAATTCCACCTTGGAACCGGGAACTGTCTCGCATTAACCTTCAAGGTGGCGCCCTCAAATATGCTCTATCTGAGCGTTACCCTATCTGTGCCTTCTTCCGCCGCAGAACATTTTTGGCGAAGTCACAGACTTTTTTCCAGGCATCTATGCTGCTGCACATTTTCTGTACTATTGTATCTACTTTGACTTTGACTTCGCCGACAGAGCCTGCCAAGGCGGTTCTCTCTTCTGACCACCTTTCGCAGTCAAAGAATGTGTGTTCTGCGTCGTCCATTGTATTTTTGCATTAAATACAGCTGGATTCATCCGTTTTTTCCATCTTATATAGGTACTTTCGAAAGTATCCATGACCGGAGAGCATTTGTGTAAGATAAAAAGACGTTTCACCGTGCTTTCTACTTATCCACTGCTCTAGGTCGGGGATTACTTTTGCAGTCCATCTTCCATATCTTTCGGACGACCATCTCGCTTGCCAGGAGACGATGGTTTGCTGCCGTATGACCTTTGCTGCCTGTTCAGAGAATTCTCCGCTCTGCCGGAGTTGCCATATTTTCTTGCGTTCTTGAGCAAGTAGGTCCACCGGTATGACTGCTGCTATCACGACTACTGCAGCTCCAGATACTGTGCGATACGCCGATGTTATCCGCAAGGCTGCTCTTCTCTGCACGGATAACATCGGTTTTCGCCTTACAGCTGCCTGTAGAGTATCTGCCCATACTTCGCTACCATAAAGTAGTGTAGCGTTCGTCGTTTCCATAAGAAGTCTCCGTTTCCCTTCCGTCGGGCCGTCAACGTTTGCCATCAGTCTGCTGTTATTGCAGCTGCTTTTCGCTTGGCGTGCTTCAGCTGATCCCCGAAAGTGAGTTTGCTATCTAGTCTAAGATAGTTCACTGTCCTCTGGGTCCTTATTTGATTTCCGCTTACTCGCATCTCTATTTCGGTTGGAATCTGCTCTCCTGTAAACAGAAGTAACTCTGTTTTATGGGTGGCAAGTTCCAATCCTCGAGAGCTAAGCCATGTCTGCGTGCGGATCATGACTTGGGTCAGTCTCTTTTGCGCTTCTGTGGTGTTTCTGGCAGTGATAACGGCCACGATGTCGTCAGCGTATCCGATTAGAAATGTTTCTTCAGGCATTTCCAGTCTTAGAATGTCGTCGTAGCTGATATTCCACAGGTCTGGTCCTAGGATCGACCCCTGTGCATCCCCTCCAGTCACTCTATAGCGTTTTGTACCAGTCTGTGTGTCATACAGGAGTACTCGATCCTGCAAGTAGCTCCTCATCATATGCACTAGGTACTCTGGTATTCGAAAATGTTGCTCCAGGGAAGCAAGCATATCGCTCCATCTAACACTATTGAAAGCATTTTTGACGTCGAGCGTTACTAATAGAACCACTGGGCGCGAGTATGCATTTCCTCTTTTCGTTGCTCTGGCTGCCTGTACAACTTCATCAATAGCCCCCATTGTAGATTTTCCGGACCTGAAACCATGCTGTCTGGGGCTGAGTCCTCCAGCAGCATCTATTGCAGCTAGTAGCCTTGGTTTCAGGAGCTTTTCTAACAGCTTGCCAGCTGTATTTAGCATACACAATGGACGATATGCCGATGGGGTGTTGGGATCGCCTTTGCCTTTGCTGATGAGCACAAGTCTCTGCTCTTTCCATACTTCTGGGAATAATCTTTCTTTTAGACATGCGTTGTACATTCTAAGGAAAAAAGTTGGTCGTCCTGTTGCTATCATCTTCAGTATCTCTGCCGGTATATTGTCTGGTCCCGGGGATTTTTTATTTTTCAGGGAGAGTGCCGCAATCTTGAGCTCTTCCTCCGTAAAATTAGGAGCTGAGCTATGAGTTTCTTCGGCTGCCCGCGCATTCGTTTCGTGAATGTGTGTTGGGAATAGTGTTTCCACTATGTGGTCCATCGTTTCATCATCCACATTTGGCGTTGCTCCAGAGTTCCTCAGTTTTTTCATGACTACTTTGTAGCTAAGTCCCCAGGGATCTCTGTTTACATGCTTGCAGAGCTCCTTCCACTTGTCTTGTTTGCTGCGAGCGATAGCAATCGACAGCTCCTTTCTCGCATTCTTCGCTGCAACCGCTTCTAGAATAAAATTTCCAGTGCGTCGTGCTCTTGTCAGTTTTCTTCTGCACTGTATACATACTCGTCTTTTTTCAGCGATATCGTGGTTCCACCAGTATGCCTGCCGCCTACTGCCATGTTTGCCGTGCGTTCTTGGCATCGAAACGTTACACGCTTTTACCATGGCTGTAAGACTTCTTTCGACAATTTGGTTCGTGCTCAATGCCCCATCGAATTGTCGCTCACTTCTGTCTAGTTCAGTGAGTAATTTTCCCGTATCCATTTTATTTATGTCCCATCTGCGCGGTTTTTTTAAAGGACGTGCGGGGGGTACTTGTCGTCTATTATTATGGTAGGTGTATGAGATATACTCATGATCACTACCAGTGAAGTCGTCCAATACTTTCCAGTCCTTGATCCGATCTATAATATGCTCGGATGCAAAGGTTATGTCCGGAATAGTGCCTTCGCATCCTGGCCTGTGGAAGGTGGGTCTGTTACCGCGATTTGCTACTTCAAGTCCAGTCCTGGCTGCCATATCCATGATTTTACGTCCTCTAGAGTTAGTCGAGGGCATACCCCAATCTACTGCTCGTGCGTTGAGATCGCCTGCCACAATGAAAGGCTTCCTTCGATCCATGAGCAGGTCCTCGATTGCGTCTAGCTTAATTTGGAAAGTGTTTATGTCGTCGCTAGGTGTCAGGTAGCAGCTAACTACTACGACATCCCTGAACCGTGCGTAGACGTAACAATTTCCTAGCTTGCTCTCTTGTAACAGCTGTCCACTGGCACTGGGAATCCATATGGCCGCAGTCTTGGTTTCGTCCTCTAACCAAACTCCGTTTGCTTTCTGCTTGTATTGCTCACTAATGATCACAATGTCGATAGCGTATTCCGCTACGATCTGTGTCAAAAGTGCATCTGCAGTTTTGCTCCGGTGTAGGTTACCTTGGAGTATCTTTATCATGGTGCTATACGAGTGCCTGGGCATTTCTGCGATCCTGGCATGTGGGCAACAGAGCTGCGCCCTGCGTCAGTGCAGATGCAGCATTTTGGGGGTTTTTTGCAGTCTTTCATTTTGTGGCCTGCTTCCCCGCATCTAATGCAGATGCCTCCGCCATTTCGGTCTGGTCCCGTACAATTGGTCTGTAGGTGACCGACCCCGAAACATCGATAGCATCTGCGGATGGTGTGGCACATCCTAGGCCTGACACTGACAAAACCTATTTTAAGTTGTAGGTTGAGCAGCGTCTCCGCTAATTGGCTTTCCAGTGTTACGAAAGCTCTTACCTGTTCTCGGCTGTTCGGAGCAGTGACTTTTATTCGCAAGTCAACTGTTGTGTTTGCGAGTGCTTTATGCACTGCCTCAGCCACTTCAGACTCTACAGTGAGTGAGTCGAGATCTCTGATCTCTACTGTTGCTGTAGGCTTCAGCTCGGCTACCGTGGCTGTTTCCTTGACGGTAGCCTTTAGTTTGTCCACCAGCTCCGGTTGTAGCTTTTCCCCTTTACCGAGTTCGACAAGGAGTGCCCCGGATCGGGTTTTCCTTATAGCTCTCACGTTTCCCTTTTCGTCCTGTTAAATTGTGCTGCGTATGTTTCTAAGAACATCTACGTAGCTTTGTCCCCCTTCAGGTTTTATGAGGACTGCTTCTGTTCGGGAGGGAGGCCATGCGAGGGTTGACGCTGGACCTTATGGGGGCCAGCGTTCAGAGCCAAGATCTTGTGCAGATTAAGGATATATATCAACTTAAACCTGTACCACCAAAAATTAAATTGGCGACGAGCTTCGAACGTACTTGGAGGCCTGCCAGAGTTTTAACGGGACGGAGGCAGCAGCAGCATTATCCTAGAAGCCATTTCTGCAAGATGTCACTCTTGCTTACTGAGGTCCTAGAATGCTACTCCTGTGAGCCCAGGTGCAAACATTTCCAAAATCGTATATTTTTTTCATAGTCCGTGGTCGGTCGAAGATTTCACTTTAGTAAGTTCCATCTTTCTGTAACGTTTTTAATAAGATAAACTCCAACTGTTAAAATTAAAATAAAGTTATATTTTTTTTAATAAAGACGGTTGTTAAACACATAATTGGCGCAGCCGGTAGGATCAGTGAAAAAAGCGAACTATAATTCTATCCTTGTTCAGAAAGAACAGAGAATTAAGTGAATTCAACATTTAATTCAATTCTGATCTGCCAAAAAGCATCTACGTGACCGTGGTCATACAAGAATTCCATTACATAATAGATCCTTTGGACTATTGGAAATCTTGGGTAGCGAACGCAAATCGTTACATACCAATCCTTACGTCTGGGCGTTACACATCATTAAATTGATCCCTGTAAGCCGTAAGCATTGAGAAAACTGCAAACAGTGCAAAGTGCGTGTAAATGACATTCGTAACTAATCTTAAACTGCCAAAATTGCACCTATCATCAGCCCAGCCAGACTAACCATGACACTGGAGTTGTCAGAAACCCATTTAAAAAAAGCACTGTCGTCGCTACGACAGTTGCCATCCTATGATGGAGCAACTGAAAATTTGAGTTCCTTCATTAGGAGGGTCGATTACATTCTTAACTTGTACCCAACTAGAGATGCCCGACAACATAGCATCCTTTTCGGAGCCATTGAGATGCAACTATCAGGAGACGCGCAAAGGATCCCGCAGCTCTCCCAATCCAACAACTCTAATTAACGAACTGAAGACGCAGACACCGTGCGAGGAGTTGCTGAGACAATTATACAACACCAGCTACAACGGAAATCTTCGTAAGTTCATCGAAGAATTAGAGAATAAGTCGTACACTATAACAAATAAATTAAGTTTAGAGAATAACACAGCCAACATAATGTTATACACAAACGCAATGAAAAACACAATCAAAGAAGTAATAACAAGAAAATTACCCGATAGGCTTTTCATGACACTAGCTAGATTTGACATAACAACTGTCACAAACCTCAAACAAGTAGCTCAAATAGAGGGTCTATACGAATATAGTACAGAAGTAAAGAAATCAAATCAAAGCCAACAAAGTGGAAAAAGTGGAAAATATTTTCCCCAATTTATAGGTTCAACACCAAACACCCCCCAAATTAATCAAACTGATCAACAGTCAAAACCAGACAAGATTCCACCATCATTCAAAGAATTCCAACAGAAATTAAATCAAGGAAGAGTTCAGAACTCCTTGAATTACCAAACCCATAAATATTCTCAGGAGAAACCTCCTAATCAGCCAGTAAAAAGACAAAGGGAAAGTAACAGTGGAATAAGCAGGATGGACACATCCGAAAATTTTCATCAAGAAGCCTCGGAACAGGAAGAGTCAGAGGAGGAGACAGAAGTCCATTCATTAGAGTAATCTTAAATAACAAACCCCTCAAATGTATTATTGATACGGGATCATCAATAAACATTTTATCAAAAAATTTCTTTAATTTCAAAACTCACTCAGAGAATTTACAAGTTCATACTATCAATGGTAGTATTGAATTGAAGGAAACAGTTTTCTTTGCACCTAGCAAAATTTGTCCGAAACATCAAAAATTTTATATTCACAACTTTTCAAACAATTACGATATGCTAATTGGAAGAAAATATTTACAAGCCTGTAACGCTCAGATTAGCTATACCGAAGATTGCGTAACTTTAGGAAGTTACACCTTTTATTTTAAATACGAAGATGAAACAGATAATGAAAGAGGAATAGAACAAAGACTGTTTGACCCAATAATAACTAACGACCCAGATATTAATTTCGCAATGAAAAATGAAATCAGCGAAAAAAATTAGTATAGATTAGATCATTTAAACCCCAAAGAAACCGAAAACTTAAAAAAGGTGTTATATGAGTTCAGTGATATCCAATACCGTGAAGGTGAAAATTTGACCTTTACTAGTACGATAAAACACTCGATCCATACAAAACACGAAGGCGTTATTTATAAAAACCTTATAAATACCCTCAAACCTTTGACCAAGAGGTCAACAAACAAATCCAAGAAATGATTGAACAAGGCATTATTCGAAAATCGAAATCGCCCTATTGTTCTCCAATCTGGATCGTACCGAAAAAATCGGACGCCTCCAAGAAACAAAAATATCGTTTAGTTATTGACTACCGGGATCTAAATGAGATCACCATCGACGATAAATTTCCCATCCCTTTAATAGATGAAATACTAGACAAATTGGGAAAATGTCAGTACTTCACAACAATTGATTTAGCCAAAGGATTCCATCAAATTCAGATGGATCCCGAATCAATACAGAAAACAGCCTTTTCAACAAAACATGGCCATTACGAGTATACACGTATGCCATTCGGTTTGAAAAACGCACCAGCAACATTCCAAAGATGTATGAATAATCTACTAGAAGATTTGATATACAAAGATTGCTTAGTGTACCTTGACGACATCATAGTTTATTCCACTTCATTGGATGAACATATGATATCACCCAAAAAAGTATTCACTAAGTTAAGAGAAGCTAATTTAAAACTACAACTCGACAAGTGCGAGTTCATGAAAAAAGATACAGAGTTTCTCGGACATATAATAACAACAGAAGGTATTAAACCTAACCCGAATAAAGTAAAAGCCATAATTCAATTTCCGATTCCAAAATCGCAAAAAGAAATAAAATCATTTTTAGGTTTGTGTGGATTTACAGAAAGTTCATACCAAACTTTGCCCAAATTGTCAAACCAATGACACTCAACCTAAAAAAAGGTGCAACAATTAATATTAACGATCAAAATTACATTTCAGCTTTTGAAAAACTTAAACTCTTAATTACATCAGATCCTATATTGATCTACCCGAATTTTAATAAACAATTCTCCCTTACAACAGACGCAAGTAACATAGCTATAGGAGCAGTTCTATCACAAGAACATAAACCAATTTGCTACGCAAGTAGAACACTTAATGAACACGAAATTAATTACTCCACGATTGAAAAAGAATTACTAGCCATCGTCTGGGCAACTAAATATTTCCGGTCATACCTTTTCGGTAGAAAATTTGAAATCTTAAGCGATCATAAACCTTTAGTATGGCTAAATAATATAAAAGAACCTAACATGAAACTCCAAAGATGGAAAACAAAACTCAACGAATTTGACTATAAAATAAAATATTTACCTGGTAAAGAAAATCACATAGCAGATGCACTTTCAAGAGTAAAATTAAACGAAAACTTCTTAGGAGAAACAAATAGCAATACCGCAGCAACAATACACAGTGCACATGAAGATAATGACAATTACATATCTATAACGGAAAGGCCATTAAACTACTATAATAGACAATTAGAATTTATAACAAGTAAGAAGGCTCTAGTCGAGACGGCTCGACTACGAGATACCCTGAACCCTTCAAAAAAAGTGATACTCTTCTTCTTTACGCTCTTATAAGCGCACGCTCTGCTAACTGCGCAGTTGCTGCCGTGGCTTGGGGGTGGGTTGGGCTGAACTTTGGACGCTTATAACTCCATTTCTAGATGCATGATCTTTATGAAATTTTAAGAGTAGATTAAGAGTATCTATATCTATCTATTTGCCAAATTGCAAGTCTCTAGTATTTGAAATGTGTTTTTTGCAAATTGTGGGCGAGGGGGCGTGGCATCAAAAATCTGAAAACTACAAAATCTGCGTATTTAAAATATCTATCTAAATATATAAAGTTGAAGTCTCTGGCTGAAGCAATGTAGAAGTTATACCATAAAAACCTAAAAAATGTAAACGAATTTTCGATTTTTTATCGATAATTTGGAAATGGGATGAGTTATCGAAAAAACAAAATAAACTTGTATTGCGTAGCTAACATACGAGTGTTCATGTGAAATTTCAGCTCTCTAGCTTTTGTAGTTTCCGAAATCTCGACGTTCATACAGACGGACAGACGGACGGACGGACGGACGGACGGACGGACGGACGGACGGACAGACGGACGGACAGACGGACAGGGCTGGATCAACTTATTTTTTTATGCTGATCAAGAATATATATACTTTATGGGGTCTGCGACGTCTCCTTCTGCCTGTTACATACATTTTCACAAAACCATTATACCCTGAATTCCCATTTTCAATGGGTTCAGGGTATAAAAAGAACAGAAAATAAAGTAGACACAGTAAAGTATTTTCACAAAACAAATATAAAAATCACTTATAAAGAAATGTCGAACGCATATGCCCAAGAAATAATAAAACAATACCTTTGTAGTAAAAATAACGTAATTTACTTTCATAACGAACAGGATTTCCCTATTTTTCAACAAGCATATATCGAAATAATACATCCCAATAATATCACCAAAACTATGAAAAGTAATATTATATTGTCAAATTTATTAACGTATGCAGAATTTAAAGAGATAAATTTAAAAAATCATAAAGAACTTCTACACCCAGGAATAGAGAAAACAATTAATTGGTTCAAAGAAAAATTCTATTTCCCTGACTATCAAAAACTAATACAGAACATAATAAATGAATGTTTAATTTGTAACTTAGCTAAAACGGAAAATAGAAATACTAAATTAACATTTGAAATCACTCCAGAAGTATATAACATTAGAGAGAAATACATAATGGACTTTTATATAATCGATAATCTACAATTCCTTTCATGCATAGACCTATATTCCAAATTTGCAACATTAATCGAAGTAAAATCTAGAGATTGGTTAGAAGCAAAAAGAGCTATAATGAGAATATTTAACGAGTTAGGCAAACCAATAGAAATCAAAGCAGATAAAGATTCAGCATTCATATGCGCAGCATTACAGAACTGGTTAAAAGAAGAAAACGTTAAAATTGATATAACAACGAGTAAAAATGGAATTGCAGACGTAGAAAGATTCCATAGAACAGTAAATGAAAAACTTAGAATCATTAACAACGAAAATAACATTGAAGATAAATTAACTAAATTCGAAAAACAATCATAAAATTAAACATAAAACAACTAATAGAACACCAGCAGATATTTTCATGTACGCAGGAACACCTGAATATAATACCCAGTCAAATAAAATCAGCCAGATAACAGATCTTAATAAAAACAGACATGAGTACGAAGTAAATACTAAATATAGACAAGCACCGTTAGTTAAAACAAAAACAACAAATCCCTTTAAAAAGACAGGTATAATAAACCAACTTGATGATAAACACTATGAAGAAATAAACAGAGGACGTTCACTATAAATCCAAATTCAAAAAGAAAAAGAAAATTAACAAAAGTAAATACGATAACTAGTTACAGATCAACTAATAAACATGACTCTCATGCTCATCATTATAACGTTTAATGTCAACCCAACATTCAGCCAAAGCATCGAGATAAGCCCAGTAAAAGCACCCAATGGCTACCTAATACTCAAAACAGGCACAATGGATCTACCCACTAACATTATCTTAAAGTAAATTTGACAAAAATCGACATAACATATAATAATCTATTAAAACAAGCTCAAGAATTTAATGACGTCGTTCATATCCAATATTTAGCAGAAAAATTAAGTAGAGAAATAAGTGGAATTCAAATTGTAAGACGCAGCAAACGAGGTCTAGTAAATGCAATAGGAACAGTTAACAAATACCTTTTCGGAACACTAGATAACGACGACAAAGAAGAGTTACAAGAGAAAATAAAAAACTTAGCAGAAAACAGCATTCAAGCAAACGAACTAATTACGTAATAGACGCCATTAATAAAGGATTAGAAGCAGTAAATTCCATCGTTTCTGAAAAAGAAAAATCTATCAAACTAGAACTATTAAATTTTAATCTCGAACATTTCACAGAATATATCGAAGATATAGAAATGGGCATGCAACTCACCAGATTAGGTATATTCAATCCAAAATTACTCAAGCACAACTACTTGAAACATGTAGATTCGGAAAAATTATTGAACACTAAAACCTCTACTTGGCTTAAAACAGATACAAATGAAATTTTAATATTATCCAATATCCCAAGAGAAATTATCAAAACCCCAATCTTTGAGATACTTCCGTACCCAGACTCAGAAAGGAACATCTTAACCGAGAACTCACATAATAAATACTACTTTGAAAACGAAAATTTATATAATAAAAACACCAAACAATTAGAAACAAATGAATGTATAATAGGCATTTTAAATCAAGTAACAACCTCATGTAAATACACAAAAACCTTTAAAAATTATCAAATCACCTACATAGAACCCAATATTATTGTAACTTGGAATTTGCCAAAGACCAAATTAAATCAAGATTGCGTAAACAACGAATTAACAATAGAAGGAAATAATATAATAAAAATTTACGATTGTTCATTACAGTTAAATGAAATATCTATTAAGAATTCATATTTTGACTATTCACAAAGCATCTATGTAACAAACAATATTACAAAACTAGAACCCATATCTTACTTACAAACTAAAGAAATTATTAACCAACATACAAAATACAACAGTGTATTCCAAACTATCACTATAATTACTTTTGTCATTACTATTATAAGCATAATATTGTACTTAATTTATAAGCTTAAAATTGTACCACAAAAACTAATTATTAATGTTAATAACACTAAAAAGCCAGAAATTGAAGTCCCAAATCAAGTGGTCGAGCAAAGCCCTTCACTATACCCAAAAGTATCCGCCTGAGGACAGGCTATTTTCTTAAGGATGGGGGAGTAATATATCGACCTCCTCACATAACATCATACTTAGCGACAATCACTCGCACCTTTCCCATAAACTCATATTTCATATAAACGGGTTCATTCACCCTATATCCGCCAATAGCATAACACTTACATAAACATCCACGTGTAACCGACAGATACAAGCCCCAAGCGTGAGAACGCCTGATCAGCAATTTTATCCTTAGCAGCCAAAAAGCGTGAGATCGCCTATTCAGCATATTATCAATAACCAATCAGATTCATTCAAACATATCGTCCGATCAAAAGCTCACCACTGAAAGCTTTCCAATACCGCATATAATAAGCCAACACACAATTGTATCTTTTAGTTCTAATCGAGTTTTAAGCAACGGCTCTAACATTGCTGTAACGTTTTTAATAAGATAAACTCCAACTGTTAAAATTAAATAAAGTTATATTTTTTAATAAAGACGGTTGTTAAACACATAATTATATATACATTGCATTACCAAAAAAAAATAATAGATGGCGCTTATATTAGTTGAAATTCGAAAAATGTTATTAAATATCATTAAAAATAGACCCAACAAATAGACGTTCCTCGATTAACAGGCATTACCTTAATTAACACAGACACTTCATAATTGTAAAAGAAATATATCTATGCCACTCGAAGCTGTAATATCCATAGTAAATAAGTTCACTGCTAAAGCGCCATCTAGCAAGTTTAAATTTTTAGACCATGCTACACTAGCTTTGAATGTATATGTGTGCATACATATAGGAAAACTCTTACCGCAGATGTCACGTGATTTTGTTATTTGAGCAAACTTTCTGTTTATTATTTTCTGTTGACTTAACGGAATAAAATATAATTGAAACAAAAACACTTTCAGAAATGATGCTATTAAATATTTGAAATTAAAAAAAACGCACTTATTCACAAATAGTTAAACTACCAACTGACTTTCAAAGGTATCAAATACAAAAGAATAAATAATAATAAAAAAGAAATACATATAAAAAAAAATTAAAAATAAGAAATTATGAAGGGCTTAGGCGGGGCTAGAACCTTCGACAGCCTACCATTCGGTGCACCTATCTAGCCTTCTACACCACGGCTCACTCGAACGGCAGAGTAGCGAAAACGAATGAAATTCGTCATATACGAAAGAAACTCTAAAGCAGTGGCTGAAACTACAAAGACAATTCTAACGCAATTGAAAAACAATTGTGATTCTTAGAATATACACGCATAGCAACATAGAAAACGGCCCAAGATTTTTTGTGTGTATATGTGCAGACGCATACGAAAATTGATTTGCATTGCTCAACGTTGCTTGCATTTCCATTGTTATTTTTATTGTTTTAAAATTTTAAAAATATATAATGGAATGTAATGAGAGTTTCAGCATATGATCTACATATTCTATTTAACATTTTAGGTTTTTTTATAAATCATAACTCTTTTACAATTAGCTTTACATGCACAAATATGTACATACATACATATGTACATATGTACATATGTATGTATGTACGATTGCAGTCACACGCTGATCTACGCTAGCACACATAAACATACATACATGCATACATACATATGTATGTGTGTATGTATGTGTGCCCGCAATGCGTCTTGCTTTGTCGCTGCCTTGCTTGCTGCGCCACATGGGTTTTGATGAGAAAACTTTATAGACTAATGATTCTGTTTCTAGATGGACAATCGTATTGATATGTTCAGATTAAGATTATGATATTCATATCTATATGCCAAACCAAACTGTATGTCTCTAGTATTTGAAATGCATTTTTTACACAGTTGGGGGTGTGGGGGCGAATTGGGTGCCGGAATCCAAAATCTGACAAAAACCGAAATTGTATTAAATTTGTATCTATATATATGCAGAAGACTTGGAGACTCTAACTCTGAAAATTAACTAGCTAGAATTTTATAACTGGTTCCCGATAATTTCAGTTATCGATAACATTGCAAATATACAAGTTATCGAATTTCTGAAACAAACTCGTACTGCGCGTGCAATATACGGACCTAACACAAAAAGAATGAACTCTCTAGCTTTTGTATCTTCGGAAATCGACGCGTTCAAACATACGGACAGACGGACAGACGGACAGACGGACGGACGGACGGACGGACGGACAGACAGACGGACATGGCTATATCAACTTTTCTCGTCACCCTAATCAAGAATATATATACTTTATGGGGTCTGCCACGCCTCCTTCTGCCTGTTACATACTTTTAACAAAACCATTATACCCTGATTTCCCATTTTCAATGGGTTCAGGGTATAATTATGAATAAAAGTGTCTTTCCTAGTAAAATATGATGTCAAAGTCGCATTTGTATGAATTTTTTCGTTTTGCAAACAATAAATGAACATACTGTATGTGTGTATGCATTGCCAAAAAAACAAAATAATAATAATCGAAAAATGTTATATTATTAAATATCATTGAAAAAATAGACCCAACAAATAGACGTTCCTCGATTAACACGCATCACCTTAATTAACACAGACACTTCATAATTGTAAAAGAAATATATCAATGCCACTCAAAGCTGTAATAGCCATAATAATAATAGCCATGCCGCTCCAGCATCGGCCATACTTTTCTTTCCTAATTTGACTCGCAAAACGGCAAGACCGAAATTTTTACTGTGCCAAGTATACTGTGCAAATTAATTTGTGAAAATTTTCCAAAAAAAAAAAATAAAAAAAAAAAAGAATTTCATTTCTTTTATTTAAAAATTTATTAGTGCAAGTGCCTAATCGATCATTGGTGAGTCATTAAACATTAATTTCGATTGGTAACGAAAAGAAATAAGAAAAAACCTCTATTGAATAAATGATGTAATTTCGCACAAACCTCTTTGCAGGTTTGGCACCAAGCCTTATCTTAACTTTTTTTTGTGCTGGCGACAAATACGCTACGCCTAAATCGGCAAGCACATAAGGCCGCAGAACTTGCGCAGAACGCAAATACTTTTTTTTTGGCCACGCCACCACTCTCCGCAGTCTCTGAAGAGAACTTGTGTTTCCAATTGGAATCGTTGGAAGAATCGTTTATAACGATACCCTGCATATTCGAACTAAAAATTTTGTCATTTGTTAGAGAAAAAAAAAAAAAAAAAAACAAAAAAAAGAAAATCTAACCTAATCATGAAAATGTATAATTATAATAGTTTATAATTTATATATTATAAAATTTTGTATATCTAATCCTATCTACTCCATATGAATATTTTCCCTTACTTAGCATCTTCTTTTTCTATATACATATATATACATATTTTTTAATTTTTGCATTATTTTTATTTTATTCATTTTTGCATAAAGCATAATTTTTATAGCAGCTTACAGCCATACCGAAATGGAAGCGCTTTCATCGCGGGATATTGCCGCAAGTGCACAATATTAAATTTAAGTTTGATGTGCTTCTTATTTAGTTTATCAGCGTTTGTTTTGCTACGCTACTTTTGTAAAGAATAATGCACTAATCATTTCTTCTTTCCTATCATTCTTTTCTCTTATTATAGTATCCTACGTTTATCATTTCTTTGCTGGCTTATTCTTTCTAGCAGCTGAGAGATTACTTAAAAGCTTTAAAAAAGCTCTAATATCTTTACCTCTCTTTACCATCATTCTAATGTATCGATATTATAATTCTTTTTGTATTAAACTTTAAAGCTAAAATGAACATTTGCTAAGTCTAATCCTTTCGGGGCCATGCGACGCTACTGGGTAAGGGTGTACTAGTTTCTCAAGCTGGAATGGGATCGCCAAAATGTATATATGGTAACTAGCGATCATGGTAGGGAGGGCAATATTGGTCGCCTAAAATATCTAGGGCCGATACTCAGCTTGGCAGCTATGTATGTTTGTTTGTGCGTTTGTCTCTTTCTTTCTTCCTTTCTTCCCTTCGTGCTATCTAAATTGACCATCGAAATTAGGCACGCGAGTTTATTTTAATGAATAATGTGTGGCAGCACCTGGAGTTGCAGTTCCCTTCTCTACCCCTCCCTCTTCCCGACTATCCTGAGCCGGATCCAGCGCGTGCCCTGCACAAGAGTATACAACGCACTATTCCGTTCTGTCTGCCCTATGTAACTCGTTACAGTATTTTTAATTAAAACATTATTTATTATTTGGCGCCCAACGTGGGGCCTGAAGGTCCGGCAGCCCCGACAACAATCGATTAAAGTCAATATCAGCTGACTTATTCTATAGTTTCGATGTGTCTTGGTCCATCTCTATTAAGAAAGAGAAAAGTAAACAAAGTGCGTGCGAAAGCACATTTAAACGCCATGAGTTTTCTGTACCATAAAGACGTGCATAATATTTAAAATTCTCGTTGCCGTAGGTGCATTTAAATAGACTTGATCTATTACCCTCCGCGTAACGAAATTGTATTATCGCCTCCTTAATGACTATTATTATACCCTGAACCCATTGAAAATGGGCAATCAGGGTATAATGGTTTTGTTAAAAGTATGTAACATTCTGCCTGTTACGTGGAGGCGTGGCAGACCCCATAAAGTATATATATTCTTGATTAGGGTGACGAGAAAAGTTGATATAGCCATGTCCGTCTGTCTGTCCGTCCGTCCGTCCGTCCGTCCGTCTGTCCGTCTGTCCGTCTGTCCGTATGTTTGAACGCGTCGATTTCCGAAGATACAAAAGCTAGAGAGTTCATTCTTTTTGTGTTAGGTCCGTATATTGCACGCGCAGTACGAGTTTGTTTCAGAAATTCGATAACTTGTATATTTGCAATGTTATCGATAACTGAAATTATCGGGAACCAGTTATAAAACTCTAGCTAATTAATTTTCAGAGTTAGAGTCTCCAAGTCTGCATATATATAGATACAAATTTAATACAATTTCGGTTTTTGTCAGATTTTGGATTCCGGCACCCAATTCGCTCCCACACCCCCAAATGTGTAAAAAATGCATTTCAAATACTAGAGACATACAGTTTGGTTTGGCATATAGATATGAATATCATAATCTTAATCCGAACAAATCAATACGATTGTCCATCTAGAAACAGAATTATTAGTCTATAAAGTTTTCTCATCAAAACCCATGTGGCGCAGCAAGCAAGGCAGCGACACAGCATGACGCATTGCGGGCGCACATACATACATACATACATATGTATGTATGCATGTATGTATGTTTATGTGTGCTAGCGTAGATCAGCGTGTGACTGCAATCGTACATACATACATATGTACATATGTACATTTGTGCATGTAAAGCTAATTGTAAAAGAGTTATGATTTATAAAAAAACCTAAAATGTTAAATAGAATATGTAGATCATATGCTGAAACTCTCATTACATTCCATTATATATTTTTAAAATTTTAAAACAATAAAAATAACAATGGAAATGCAAGCAACGTTGAGCAATGCAAATCAATTTTCGTATGCGTCTGCACATATACACACAAAAAATCTTGGCCCGTTTTCTATGTTGCTATGCGTGTATTGTAACGAACCTTCGGTTATGCCCGAGTCTAAGCCGGGCCAGTTTCAGCCGACTGTGAGTTCGTTTCAACAAATTTATTTGTTGAAGCCCTTGCGATATTGAATAATAACACTTTGTGAATTTGCTTTGTATTTGGTATATTCTCGTTATAATACTTATTATTATTTTGACGATACAACACACTCGTATAGTCGTCGTGCGTTATGTGTGTTCACGCACTCCGGCTGAGCAGACAATTATGGCTCAGTAGCACCAGGTTTCGCCCAAGCGTTCCAGCTCACGCCAGGATTTGCACTGTCTACTCCGGCGGTTCGCTCGGCTGTACAGGCTACTCCTACTACTGGACTCGCTCTTGGCACCCCTAGGTTCTTATGCACACAATTTCTACCTATTCGCACGGCTGCGTGAACCCACACAACTTTTATCACGAGACTTCTGGACAGAATACAATTTGCAGCTGCCTTGTATCAACTCGATAGTTGATGGCCACTACTGCTTCTGTATGTCTGGGTCCTTAAAGGTGTCTGAAGTATCCTCCCAGGATACTTTGGATGCTCCCACGATGTCCTGTCTGCTTCGAGTCCTGGATATCGGTGTCCTGCGTCGATATCGTAGTCCTTCGATGTCTTCACTCGCGTTGACTTGTATTTTCACTTCACTTGAATCTCACTCTTGATCTTCACTCTCGATCTCACTCTTGATTCCTCACTCTTGGTTCTTGCGTACTTTCTGATTTGCGTACCTTCTGATCGCCTCTATGGATGGCACCGCCGGTGCCCTTTTATAGGGCCGCCGCAGGCCCTGTTCGGCTCTGGAGCGGGGCCTGCCTGCCGCTCGTGCCCATCTAACGGCACAATGGCGTGATCTGCCAAATGTCGTGGCAGTTTCGCATTGGCCGAAGTACCGCTGTTGCTATGCAAAAAGACAACGTTCGTCACCTGGAGCGGTACCTCGGCTAACGGTGCCCTATGACCTGCGGTCGAGCGACGCGAGCCCATTTGCTGACACTATAGGAGCGAGAGAGACAGACTATAGTCCGCTCTCTGACCCTTCCAGTCGCGAGGGTTGCTCCTATAGTGTTCGCGTCGCTGTGTGGAGCAATATATGCATGCACGTATGTGCATATAAACACACAGCAAATACATATGTTTATATACACTGCCTACGTGCATACCTATATTGCTCCTCACACTCCCCTCTTCCTTCGGAAAACGACCTTCGTGTTTTTTTTTTTTTTTTTTTAAATTTCGCGCCTCTTTTCTCGTTGTTGCTCCACCTTGCGTTGATCAATGACACGCTGCTCTACAGCGCGTCGATCATTGCTGTTAACGCTCTGTTAACAGCGCCACCCTGCTCATCAGCTGTTTCTCGCTCGCTGCTGGCAACTCTGTGCGTTCTGGTAAGTGAATTAGATGTTTTAATTTTCTCTTACGTATTTTTTTAATGAAAACTCCACTCCTCCAGCCCGAGTTGATGCCTTTATGATGCCCCTGGACCCGATGGACCTGCCGCCGCCTCTGCCCACGCCCGGGCGCTGCTGCAAACACTCCTCTTCGTGATTGCAGCCCCCGGTGGCTGCGGCGCAGGTGCGCAGGTCAGATGGCCAATTCTTTCAATTGGCACACCTCGTCCCTTGGCGCCGGAAGCGTTGTTTTCAACTGTTGATGGGCTCTTGGTGTCCTCCAGGACTCCTAAATGGAATCACGCCATCAGTTTCTCGTGGTGCTGTTGGACTTCAGTTAGTATCGGCGTCGTTCGCAAACCGGTCAACGGCGGCGTGACGTTGAGAAATGGCAATGGCAACACTCTCCTCGTCTTCGCATAGCTCCAGCGGAATCGCTGGCCAATGCACGAGGATTTGCCAGAGCCCCTTTCTCCACCCGTCACGCCAGTTGCCGCGACTGGCCGCGTGGCAGGCGCCCACACTCCCCGTCGTCCAACAGCAGCCACTCACCAGTTTGTACGTGTTGATTCGCTGTTGCCACTCTCCAGTTTGTACGTGTTGATTTGCCGTTTGAAGTTTTGAAGTGGACGTCGTTCGCGACTGGGGCCGGTGCTCGAAGATTTGGCGTCGGTTGTGCGTATCGGAGCACTCCTCATACGCGCATAGCTCCAGCGGAGTCGCTGGCCAATGCGCGAGGATCGGCCGATAGCTCTTCCGACGCCTCAGAACGAACCACCGGTGTGCACCCAGCCGCGTGGCACACGTCCACCGTTTCAACTTCCAAAAGCCCATCCAACCTTCTGCCTGGATGCTCTTATATAGCCCACGCCGCCGCTCTGCCGACGACGCGGGCATCAGCATCTAACGGAATGCTTTTCGGCCTGCTCTAGCATACCCTTCCTGGTTGCTGAATTCCAGGCAGGCCGAGCGCTACGGTATCGCCCCGATACCGCTGCAATGCAGCGCAGTCTATGCCTTTGCAAGCTCTCTCTTGCTTTGCATAGTTGTTGCCTGCGTTAAATGCACTATGCAAATTGTTCACTGGGTTACGCGCCTACGCATGTTGTTGTTGCCCGTTTTGCATGCTGCGTGCCTTTTGTTGTTGGCTGTTTTGCATGTCGTATGCATTTCGCTCTCGCTCGCTAACGGCTGATCGTTGGGCTCGCTCGTCTCTCGCGAGGCAGCGGCTGATCGTTGGGCTCGCTCGTCTCTCACGAGGCCATTGACCTTTTCTCGTGTTCTTGCGCACGCTTGTCCTTAATCAGCTGTGTGTGTTATTGTTGTGCGCTAGCTCGAAGCATAAATTGTTGCTGTTTATGTTTATGCGTGCGCGTCCAACTCTTGTCAGCTGAGCGTGTTGTTGTTTCGTACGCTTGATTGTTGTGTGTGTTGTTGTTGCGCGTCACCGTCTCGCCTCTCCACGGCTTCAGGTCAGCCACATGCGCGGTCCGGGTCCGTTTTTCGGCGTCTGAGTTGATGCTGCAGATGACCGGCGACACCAATTTGACTACCGTATACGGCCCTCCGCATCGCGGTGCCAGCTTCGCTGCGAATCCGTCCGCGGCATTGGACAAGTGGCTCTCTTTCGCCCACTCCTTGTCCCCGATAGCCGGCTTCCATTGTCGCCGCCGCAGATTGTAATGCCGCGCCTGGTCCTGAACAGCTCTCTCCAAGTTTTCCAAGAGCTTCTCGGGCCTGTGGACGGCTGCCTGTCGCCGACTGGACTTGTAGCGCTGGCACCGCTGCACGTAGTTGCGCACTTCCCGGTACATCCCTGGCCAGTAGTACCTCGCTGCCACCCGAGCAATGGTTTTTCTGCTCCCAAGGTGGCCAGCGGTGGCTGCGTCGTGGCCCACCTCTATCACGTGTTTGCGCCGCTCTTTCGGCACACACAGCCTCCACGCAGCTACATCATCTTGGCCGGCTTGGTGCGGGACGTGTCGATATAAGTTTCCAGACTCTTCTTTGTAGTCTGGAAACTTGTGCGGAGCTCGGTGCAAGCCCTGGCGCAGCTTTCGAAGCCAGCGACATCCTGTCCCAGCTGGCATCTCCTTGCTCTTGGCCAAGCGGCCTGCATCCTTTTGGATCGCCTTTAACGGCGTCTCGCGACCCACTTCCTCACTGGCCACAGCCACTGCCAGCTTTGCCTCCCGCTGTCCATCCCACTGTGGATTTCTTGGCTCAAGCCTCAGCGCCAAGCCGCCACATTCCAATGTGGTGCCAATGCCGGCCAAGAAATCCCAGACCAGCACCAGATCGTCGATCACTCCTGGCAAAATTAGCAAGGCAATCTGCACTTGCTGACTCCCCAGGCTGACCTTCGTCTCCAGTTGCGAGTCCACTTTACTGCCACTGCCGTTCGCCAGACGTATGCGTCGCCTTGTGGCACGCACCACGCCCACTCCTTGGAGCCTTTCAGCGAGCTTTTCGCTAATAAAGCTGCTGGAGGCTCCTGTGTCGATCGTGGCTTTCTGCTGCCTGGCTCCAATGACCACGATCGCCGTCAGTTGGTGGCCTTCGTCATGTAGGCTGCCTACTAACGCCTGGGGGGCTCCTTGACGCTGCTCCCGCTTGCCCCTGGATGGCGGGTGTCGCTGGTCATTTCTCGACTGGCAACAGGTAATCGTGCGCACGCCTATACGTCCACACTGCCAGCAGAGCTCCAGTGCCTTGTTACGGCACTCCAGTGCCCGGTGCCCTTCCTGGCCGCACATCCGGCATGCCCTGGCAGGATTGGGAATGTGTGTCCTTTGTCCTGGGGCACCAGTCCTTGGCGCTGGACGAGGACACAGACACTCCTCTTTGTGGCCATCGTCATCCGCCATGACCATCAAACGCGTCTGTGTTGGCCGCTGCAGCCGACGCAACCTCTCTCGGTCTCGTTCCAGCTCCTCGAACTCGTCGGCCAGCCTCATCAGCTCCATCAGACTCTGGAACTGATACGGCCGCGCGTAGGCGCGCAGATCAGGGATGCTGTTGTTGTAAATCAACTTCATCTCATGATCTGGGCCATAACGCAGCGGCCGCATGAGAGTCTGCATCTCCACCATATAGATCTTAAATGGCTCGTCCACCATCTGCTTCCGACGCTTGACCTCGTCCTTGAGGTCCTCCAGGTAGTCCCTCGGCAGGAAGAACTCCTGGAAGCTTCTCACGAAGGTTCCCCACGTCTTCCAGTGTCTATTGTTGGCTACGTACCACTTTAGAGCCATGCCTTTCAGCAGCTCTGGCATCGCTCTGGGGATCAGATCCAGATCCAGGCCATAGGTGTCTGCCGACCACTCCACCTGCTCCAGGAACTCCAAAGGCCTTGAGGTGCCATCGAACCGGAAGTTCCACTCCCTCACCTGTTTGGCCACCTTTGGGTACTCCTGCTCTGAGCTGCTTGGCCCTCGCGTCCTTATTTCAGGCTGCGGTGTAGACGTGGCTCTCCATGCTCCTTGCTCTGTCTGCTGCAGCCGCGCAGCAGCACTGGTGGATGGCAGAGATAGCCGTGCCGCATTTGGATCTTCTTCGAATTGCTCGTTTCCCACGATGACCGTAGGCACGTTCTCGCTGTTCGAAGGGCGGCGTCCATGCAGACGCGCCAGCTCGGCGAGCCTGAGCGAATACGGTATCCTTCCCTCATTCGTCTCCACCCACTCACCGAACTGTCTCCGCATCACGTCCAATGTGCCCGACAGCGTGACTCCGAATTCGTCGCCGTATCGGAGCACATCGTCCTTTTTGAGATTATATACCCAAGCTCGCACCATTGTTCACAAGTATTACTTATTCTCTTATCGCAGGGCCCCACGTTGGGCGCCAGTTGTAACGAACCTTCGGTTATGCCCGAGTCTAAGCCGGGCCAGTTTCAGCCGACTGTGAGTTCGTTTCAACAAATTTATTTGTTGAAGCCCTTGCGATATTGAATAATAACACTTTGTGAATTTGCTTTGTATTTGGTATATTCTCGTTATAATACTTATTATTATTTTGACGATACAACACACTCGTATAGTCGTCGTGCGTTATGTGTGTTCACGCACTCCGGCTGAGCAGACAATTATGGCTCAGTAGCACCAGGTTTCGCCCAAGCGTTCCAGCTCACGCCAGGATTTGCACTGTCTACTCCGGCGGTTCGCTCGGCTGTACAGGCTACTCCTACTACTGGACTCGCTCTTGGCACCCCTAGGTTCTTATGCACACAATTTCTACCTATTCGCACGGCTGCGTGAACCTACACAACTTTTATCACGAGACTTCTGGACAGAATACAATTTGCAGCTGCCTTGTATCAACTCGATAGTTGATGGCCACTACTGCTTCTGTATGTCTGGGTCCTTAAAGGTGTCTGAAGTATCCTCCCAGGATACTTTGGATGCTCCCACGATGTCCTGTCTGCTTCGAGTCCTGGATATCGGTGTCCTGCGTCGATATCGTAGTCCTTCGATGTCTTCACTCGCGTTGACTTGATCTTCACTCTCGATCTCACTCTTGATTCCTCACTCTTGGTTCTTGCGTACTTTCTGATTTGCGTACCTTCTGATCGCCTCTATGGCACCGCCGGTGCCCTTTTATAGGGCCGCCGCAGGCCCTGTTCGGCTCTGGAGCGGGGCCTGCCTGCCGGCACAATGGCGTGATCTGGGTGACGCCAGCAGGCCGCCAAATGTCGTGGCAGTTTCGCATTGGCCAAAGTATCGCTGTTGCTATGCAAAAAGACAACGTTCGTCACCTGGAGCGGTACCTCGGCTAACGGTGCCCTATGACCTGCGGTCGAGCGACGCGAGCCCATTTGCTGACACTATAGGAGCGAGAGAGACAGACTATAGTCCGCTCTCTGACCCTTCCAGTCGCGAGGGTTGCTCCTATAGTGTTCGCGTCGCTGTGTGGAGCAATATATGCATGCACGTATGTGCATATAAACACACAGCAAATACATATGTTTATATACACTGCCTACGTGCATACCTATATTGCTCCTCACAATTGTTTTTCAATTGCGTTAGAATTGTCTTTGTATTTTCAGCCACTGCTTTAGTGTTTCTTTCGTATATGACGAATTTCATTCGTTTTCGCTACTCTGCCGTTCGAGTGAGCCGTGGTGTAGATGGCTAGATGGTGCACCGAATGGTAGGCTGTCGAAGGTTCTAGCCCCGCCTAAGCCCTTCATAATTTCTTATTTTTAATTTTTTTTTTATATTTATTTCATTTTTATTATTATTTATTCTTTTGTATTTGATACCTTTGAAAGTCAGTTGGTAGTTTAACTATTTGTGAATAAGTGCGTTTTTTTTAATTTCAAATATTTAATAGCATCATTTCTGAAAGTGTTTTTGTTTCAATAATATTTTATTCCGTTAAGTCAACAGAAAATAATAAACAGAAAGTTTGCCCAAATAACAAAAGCACGTGACATCTGCGGTAAGAGTTTTCCATATGTGTGCATAACAGGTACATATGTATGTACATTCAAAGCTAGTGTAGCATGGTCTAAAAATTTAAACTTGCTAGATGGCGCTTTAGCTGTGAACTTATTTACTATGGATATTACAGCTTCGAGTGGCATTGATATTTTTCTTTTACAATTATGAAGTGTCTGTGTTAATTAAGGTAATGCCTGTTAATCGAGGAACGTCTATTTGTTGGGTCTATTTTTAATGATATTTAATAACATTTTTCGAATTTCAACTAATATAAGCGCCATCTATTATTAATTTTTTTGGCAATGCAATGTTTATATACATGTACATACATATGTACATTTTGAACGTTACACGCATACATTCTTATGTATACTTTCTGATTTACCATATGGGTAATTCTCCAGAAAAGTCAACTTTTTGCCACGTTCGACACTGGTTTTTTGTAATTATCTTGAAAACGGATTAATTTTAATACTAATCAAGAGTAATATATTGAACTATTTGTCAAAATTAAGAAGTTTTTTTTTGGCATTTTCAGCACTAAAATTGATGCATTTTTAAGATAATTACAAAAAAACCAAACCACAGTACAGATTATTATTTTATTTTATTAAAATTGGGTTCAGGGTATTATCTAGTCGAGCACTCTCGACTAGAGTTTTCTTACTTGTTTTAGTCATGGCTATGGTTTGTGACATTATCGTTTTCTTTTTGTTTTTTTTTATACCCTGAGCCCATTGAAAATGGGAAATCAGGGTATAATGGTTTTGTTAAATGTATGTAACAGGCAGAAGGAGGCGTGGCAGACCCCATAAAGTATATATATTCTTGATCAGGGTGACGAGAAAAGTTGATCTAGCCCTGTCCGTCTGTCCGTCCGTCCGTATGTATGAACGCGTCGATTTCCGAAGATACAAAAGCTAGAGAGTTCATTCTTTCGTATATTGCACGCGCAGTACGAGTTTGTTTCAGAAATTCGATAACTTGTATATTTGCAATGTTATCGATAACTGAAATTATCGGGAACCAGTTATAAAATTCTAGCTAATTCATCTTTAGAGTTAGAGTCTCTAAGTCTTCTGCATATATATAGATACTAATTTAATACAATTTCGGTTTTTGTCAGATTTTGGATTCCGGTCCCCAATTCGTCCCCACACCCCCAAATGTGTAAAAAATGCATTTCAAATACTAGAGACATACAGTTTGGTTTGGCATATAGATATGAATATCATAATCTTAATCCGAACAAATCAATACGATTGTCCATCTAGAAACAGAATTATTAGTCTATAAAGTTTTCTCATCAAAACCCATGTGGCGCAACAAGCAAGGCAGCGACAAAGCAAGACGCATTGCGGGCGCACATACATACATACATACATACATATGTATGTGTCGGAGCGCACAGTATGTGATTGTTGCTGCGTACTGCGTGTATGCGCTGTGTGTGGCTGTGTGTATGTGTGTATGGATATTCTGATTTACACCAGAATCCTACATACATGAATATCAAAGCAAACTGTATGCACACACTGTGTGTGTGTGTTGATGTGGTGTTCACCAGAATTCCTAATTTCATCATATTAGTAATGTTGCATCAGTCGCTAATTGCGTTCTGATTGGTTCTTTGCATTTTGTCGCTTTAAGAAGTACCGTTTTAGCGAGACGACAGCGCTACAACGCTGTCGTCGAGTGTGGTTCGGAGCTATGCAGAAGAATAACACTGACATTGTGAGGCAGTTTAGAGAGAAACGTGAAAGCATAAGCACCGAAACTCGCTTCGCTAAGTACGCTATTATGGACCAAATCAACTTAGTTCCAACATATGTATGTATACATGTATGTATGTGTATACATATGTATGTATGTATGTTTATGTGTGTAAGCGTAGATCAGCGTGTGGCTGCAATCGTACATACATACATATGGATTTGTGCATGTAAAGCTAATTGTAAAAGAGTTATGATTTCTAAAAAAAAAAACCTAAAATGTTAAATAGAATATGTAAGATCATATGCTGAAACTCTCATTACATTCCATTATATATTTTAAAAATTTTAAAACAATTAAAATAACAATGGAAATGCAAGCAACGTTGAGCAATGCAAATCAATTTTCGTATGCGTGTGCAAGTTATCACCCCGCTACTCAAGCGACTCTTATGATAAATGTAAACAACTTTCAAATAGCATAACTCAGTCTCCCCAATCATAAACAACCTATAGTATCACGCCACTCGGCTCAAACATAAATATTCCCTATTCCCACAGAGTCAGCATTTTGGCTTCAACATAAACATAAGAATCTCTACGCAGTTTCCAAGGGCTCTTTGAGTTAGCAACCAAGCTTTAATATAAACAATTCATAATTTCACAATACCGATATAGAATCACGTAAGCCACTTTTGTGAGCTTTCGAGCTTTTGAGCTTTGAGCTTTGATGAGGGAAGCTTTAACATAAACATTAGCTGACTTGCAGCATAAGATCATTTTTGTACTTTAGTTCGAATTTGGAGTTTAATAAAAGAACACTACGTTCACTATAATAAAATAATTTTTTTATCAACTTGCAAAGGCAAGTTGATTAATTGGCGCCCAACGTGGGGCATACGTTGAATAAAAAACACATAAAAAGAAACTACATCTTTTTATGTAATCGTACGCCGCCGAACTAAAAGTGAAATAAAAAGTGTCAAAAAATTAAACTCAAAAAGAAACATCAAGTTTCTAGAACTCAAACAAAAAGTGCATTAAAAAGTTTCAAATAAAAAAGAAACAGCTTGTGCTTCAAACCAAAATTTAAATTAAAAATCACAACAACGCTAATAAAAGTCACATGACTCAAAACAAAAAAACTGAATCTAAAAACGACAAAAGTTTGTGCCTGCCTAAAACAAAAGGCAGCTTAAGACGAAAAGATCGTGCTGTGTGACCGAACCAAAAGATCGCAACCCAAAACCAGCGACAAGACAATAAAGAAGGAAGGAAGGAAGGAAGGACGACCCGCTCCACCCTAACCCAAAGAAAGAAGTACCACTACGTGAGCGATTGAGAATCTTTATAATCTTTATAATTACTCATTAAGCTACATTTAAAAAATTTTTTGTGTTAAATAATTGTACTAAACCTGGACGAGTTAATTGAAAAATTTTCAAATTTAAAGGCAAATACAAATAATTAAAAAATGGCTAACAATCTTACAGCAGAAATAATAGCTCAATTAATTGCAAATCAAACCAGAGTGCTTCAAGAACAAATTACAGAATTAAAAGCTCAGTTAACATTGTCTTCCAACAACGAACAAGAATTTAAAGCAACAGTCATCAATGATACAATTCGTTGCGACGAATCATTCGATATAGTTAAATCCTTACCTGAGTTTTCAGGAAACCAAAACGCATATGTAAGCTGGCGTGAAGCAGCTTGCGGTGCTATGCGAATGTATAAAGAGGGCAGTAGAAAATATGTAGGTGCCTTAACAATACTTAGAAACAAAGTCACAGGTAGAGCAAATGACATCCTAACTAATCACGGTACCGTACTTAACTTTGAGGCAATACTTGCTAGATTAGATTTTGCATATAGTGACAGGCGTCCGATGCACATTTTAGAACAAGAATTAAGTGTCTTACGACAGGGCAACTTATCGGTTCTCGAATATTATAACCTGGTTAGTAAAAAATTAACCCAGCTGATAAACAAAACTATTATGACATATGGCGACAAAGCCAATGTAATTACCGAATTAAATAATAAAAACAGAGAAACCGTTTTGCGAGTTTTCATCACAGGCCTTAACGGATCTTTATCAAATATTTTGTTTTCTCTTAAACCAGAAAACCTTCCAAACGCCTTGGCTAAAGCCCAAGAGCTAGAAGCAAATTATCAAAGAGCTAATTTCGCTTATAATCATTCTGTTAATATACAACAGTCCAATGAAAATAAAAAAGAACAACCAAAGTATAATAAATCAAATCAATCTAATAAAAAATATGACAATCATTTACGTTTCAATCAGAACTCGCAAAATCAAATTCAATCTAACCCCCAACCCCCTCAAGAACCAATGGATGTAGATAGATCCGTTCAAATACAAAACCCATCTTTCCAACAGAATCCAATTTTAGAACAGGCAAACAAAAGAGTATTCTCTTCTCAAACAACTCATCAACCAAAAAAGGTTATGCGTGTAAATAACATTCAGGAGGACCATTTTTTAGAGGAGCAAGGGGAGAGCTCCCATTCATCTACAGAATAGATAACAAAATAAACAAAAACCTAAAGGTATTAATAAACACAGGCGCTACAGCTTGTTATATTAAAAAAGGCATATACGATAACCCAGAAGAGTTAGTTATTAAAAAAGAGTAAAAACTGTCAATGGGTACAGTATCATAACACATTCTCATAATATAAATATTTTCGGTAAACGTTATAGATTTTATGAAAACGAAGAAGCAGATTTGTTAATCGGTTATAATTTACTAAAAGCTATTAATGCAATAATTGACCTATCAAAAGGTACACTGCATTATAATAATAAAACAGAAACGATTAATTTGATAAATGAAAATCCAGATAAGGAGTATTTCGTCACTCCTTATCTAAAAAATGAAACTTTTCAATCAAATACATTATTCAATGTATCTGACATACAATCAGCGTCATCAAGTGACTCTGATTACCCAAATACAAAAAATAAAGCGATTAACGAAAATCTCAATAAAAACAAGCATATAAAAAAGAAGAAAGCTAAAAAGAGCAGACAACGAAAATTGTCAGTATCCTCTACAAGCACTTCAATATGCGAAGTAAATCATTTAAAAGTTAATCATTCCATTGATAAAATGGCCAATCTAACAACTCTTGAAGAACAAATCATTCAAGAAATAAAAATGAAACACTCTCAAATACAAATATCTCTTCCTTTTAGAACAGATATTAGAGGTGAAATCAGAACGATAAACGACACTCCAATTTACAGTAAACAATATCCTTATCCACATTCAGTTAACAATTTTGTTAATAAGGAAATAAATAGGATGTTAGACGAGAACATAATAAGGCCAAGCAAAAGTCCTTATAACTCTCCAGTATGGGTTGTAGGAAAAAAAGGGCTTTAATGAAGATGGAACACAATAGCACAGATTAGTTATTGATTACAAAAAACTAAATAATAATACAATTCCAGATAGATATCCGATGCCAGATCCATCGGTAATATTATCTAACCTAGGTAAAGCCAAATTCTTTTCAACTATTGATTTAGAATCTGGTTTTCATCAAATTTTAATGAAAAGCACAGATATTGAGAAAACCGCTTTTTCCATCAATAATGGAAAATATGAATTTCTTCGCTTGCCATTTGGACTTGCGAACGCGCCTAGCATATTTCAAAGAGCTATGGACAATATATTACGTGATAAAATCGGTAAAACTTGCCACATCTATATAGATGATATAATAGTTTTCTCAGAAAATATCGAGCAACACTTCAATGACTTACAAGAAATTATCGAAATATTATATAAAGCAAATATGAAGATATCTCTAGAAAAATCCAAATTCTTTAAAAAGGAAATCGAATTCCTAGGATATGTAGTGTCTCACAATATTATTACAACTGACCCCAAAAAAATAAAAGCTATCATAAAATATCCACCTCCCACTAACTTGAGAGAATTACGAGGTTTTCTAGGTTTAACTAACTACTACAGGAAATTCGTACAAAATTACGCAAATATAGCAAAGCCCCTTACAAAACTATTACAAGGACACAATGGTATGATTTCAAGACACATGTCGAAAAAAACAAAAATATCTCTAGACGATGAAGCTCATTCAGCATTCGAAAGTTTAAAATCACACTTATTTGCAAGGGTTGAACTAACTCAGCCAGACTATTCCAAAAAGTTTGTTCTTACTACAGACGCTTCTGACATCGCTATAGGCGCTGTCCTTTCGCAAGAAAGCAAACCAATCACATTCATTTCAAAGACATTAAATAAAACAGAAAGAAATTATGCAACAAACGAGAGGGAATTATATGCCATAGTCTGGGCATTAAAAAGTCTTCGTAATTACTTATATGGTATTACAAATTTAGAAATCCAAACAGATCATCAACCACTTTCTTTCGCGGTTTCTGCACGAAACCCTAATTCAAAAATGAAAAGATGGCATGCCTTTATTGAGGAATTTTCTCCTACTATATTTTACAAACCAGGGTCAACGAACGTTGTTGCCGACGCTTTATCCAGAATAATAATAAACAACATTACCACTGAAAGTAATCAAATGTCCGATAGTGCACCCTCCGACAATGAATCCTTATCCGATATCGAAACTGTACATTCAGCCGACAGCAGCCATGAGTACATATTTGAAGAAACGAAAAAACCACTGAATCAGTTTAAGCAGCAACTACTTATTTCAAAAAATAAATTTACTATTCATGAAAAATGCGAACCCTTCAATAAAATAAGACATATCATAGAATATGATACAGTAGATAATTTAATCCAAATACTTAAAGAATTTTTACAGCCAAAAATAACGACAGGAATCCACTGCAGTCTTGAAGATCTATACGAAATACAGAATACAATAAGAAACACCTTCACAAATAAATTTCTCTTTACCAGAAAATTTGTCTTAGATATCGAAAATAAAAACGACCAAGAAATTATTATAGAAGAAACACATGCTCGAGCTCATAGAGGTTTCGACGAAAATCTTAAGCAAATTCTTAAGTATTATTATTGGCCAACACTATATAAAACTCTTAAACAATATATACATTGCGAAATTTGTAATAAAAATAAATACGATAGAAATCCAAAACAAATACTTATTTCTAAAGCACCCATTCCAAAAACAGAAGGTGAACAATTACATATCGATATTTTTTATGCTCAAAAATTATCATTTATCACTTGCATAGATGCTTATTCAAAATTTCTAGTTATAAAAGAAATCAATAACAAATCGGATATGGCCAATAAAGTATTAGAATTGATCCAAATCTTTCCATTCGCTAAATCAATAATGCTAGACAATGAACCTAGTTTTTCATCTGCACAATTTAAATCAACACTGTCCCGTTCAGGTATAAATATTTATTATACAGATCCCAGACACAGCTTAAGCAACGGCCAAGTAGAAAGAGTTCATTCAACACTCATCGAAATTTCTCGATGCATCCAAGAAGAATTTAAATTAGTTGATTATTCTGAAGTTATATACCGTGCAGTCAGAGAATATAACAACACAATACAATCAACAACCCAACAAAAACCATATGAAATTTTATTTAACAAAATAAATCACTCTGAATTATCCGCAAAGCTAGAATCAGCTCAATCCAAAATGTTAGACTACCATAACAAAAAACGAATACCAAAGAATTACCAAGTAGGCGAAATCATTTATGAAAAGAAACATGGCGAACGAAATAAACTGCAACCCAAATATAAAAAACAAGTAGTTAAAGAAGATCTAGGAAATACAGTTAAAATAAATAATAGAGATCGTATAATTCATAAAGATAATATAAAATCCTAATAAAAATTAATGTTTTTGTTTTTTAGCATGATCACTTTGTACGTGCTTATTAGTTTATTGCCCTTTTGCCGCTTCGATATCATAAACTACTCAAACGACGATTATGTTTTACTTGAAGATATTGATAATTTTTTACTATACGAAACATTTGGAGAAGTGTTTCACGTTACTAATTTAAGTTTTTATAATGATATATTTGAAAGAGAGCTAACATTTTTTGATAATAAAAAGAACACTATTGATTGGGAAATAACAATGGAACTAAATTTAATTAAAACCCTTCTTTCTCAACTTACATCTCATAAAGTCTCTAAGCGAAGTATAAATGAATTATGACAAAAACCGAAATTGTATTAAATTAGTATCTATATATATGCAGAAGACTTAGAGACTCTAACTCTAAAGATGAATTAGCTAGAATTTTATAACTGGTTCCCGATAATTTCAGTTATCGATAACCTTGCAAATATACAAGTTATCGAATTTCTGAAACAAACTCGTACTGCGCGTGCAATATACGAACCTAACACAAAAAGAATGAACTCTCTAGCTTTTGTATCTTCGGAAATCGACGCGTTCATACATACGGACGGACGGACGGACGGACGGACGGACGGACGGAAAGACGGACAGGGCTAGATCAACTTTTCTCGTCACCCTGATCAAGAATATATATACTTTATGGGGTCTGCCACGCCTCCTTCTGCCTGTTACATACATTTAACAAAACCATTATACCCTGATTTCCCATTTTCAATGGGCTCAGGGTATAAAAATACCGTCTCAAACTATTATCACTTGACCTACAAAATCTGCTAGACACTACTACATTTTCAAAAGCCAACAAAAT
The DNA here is from genome assembly GCA_030914335.1 of Drosophila borborema. Classification (NCBI taxonomy): domain Eukaryota; kingdom Metazoa; phylum Arthropoda; class Insecta; order Diptera; family Drosophilidae; genus Drosophila; species Drosophila borborema. The sequence continues at coordinate 11,158 of JAUESP010000164.1, read as the reverse complement.
AAACCCAAAAATTTTAAATAAACAAGATATGATAAACATATTTAATCACGAAACATTTAATATTACTCTTATCGACCTCTTGGACGTATCCTCATTTTCAATTATCTCATACCAAGGTTTAATTATAGTTTTTATAAAATACCCAACTATAAATTATAAGTGCAAATTATATCATGCTAAAGCAGTTTCCCAATCAGATGGAAAATTATTCATAGACAATAAAATCACTAAATGTAAGAATACCTTTTATCGTATTAAAAATTTTAAAAGAGAAATTTATAATACTTTTGCTCAAATTGTTTACGAGAAGAACTGCTTCATAAATTTAGTTAATAAACAATTCACTAGCTGTACAAAAATATCAGAAAAAAACAAGCCAATAGAAATAATAACAGATGGCGCCATTTTAGTATCAGGAAAAAATTGCGTTAATAATACCTGGCTTACAGGTACCTACCTCATAACTTTCAAAACCATTGTAACCATAAATAACATTACTTACACAAACCAAAAAGAAAAATTGCTGAACTATATAAAACAAAACAAATTTACAGATTATTTAATTACTGATTATCAACCTTCTAATGACACTGAGTTACGATTAGAAAATACAAATACTTTATCAAAAATTGTAATAGAATTAGAAAATAATCATACAAAAATTACGTTTATTATATTTGTAATAATTTTTATATTCATTATGATAAAGCTTCTCAAATTTTGTTCAAAGAACAATCTCAATCCTATTAAATTCTTATTTTCAAAGCCCCTAAATGATCAAAATATTCAAATTCAAAACCCTGATATGCTAAATGGCATAAACACTCAAATTGAATTTCTTATGAGAATTCGTTAAGAATCAGGGACGATTCTTCTTAAGAAAGGGGGGAGTTATCACCCCGCTACTCAAGCGACTCTTATGATAAATGTAAACAACTTTCAAATAGCATAACTCAGTCTCCCCAATCATAAACAACCTATAGTATCACGCCACTCGGCTCAAACATAAATATTCCCTATTCCCACAGAGTCAGCATTTTGGCTTCAACATAAACATAAGAATCTCTACGCAGTTTCCAAGGGCTCTTTGAGTTAGCAACCAAGCTTTAATATAAACAATTCATAATTTCACAATACCGATATAGAATCACGTAAGCCACTCTTGTGAGCTTTCGAGCTTTTGAGCTTTGAGCTTTAATGAGGGAAGCTTTAACATAAACATTAGCTGACTTGCAGCATAAGATCATTTTTGTACTTTAGTTCGAATTTGGAGTTTAATAAAAGAACACTACGTTCACTATAATAAAATAATTTTTTTATTAACTTGCAAAGGCAAGTTGATTAATTTGCACACATTCACACAAAAAATCTTGGGCCGTTTTCTATGTTGCTATGCGTGTATATTCTAAGAATCACAATTGTTTTTGAATTGAGTTAGAATTGTCTTTGAATTGTATTTGTATTTTCAGCCACTGCTTTAGTGTTTCTTTCGTATATGGGGAATTTGATTCGTTTTCGCTACTCTGCCGTTTTCGCTACGGATGCAACGAATGTGACGGTGTCGCAGGTTCTAGTCTCGCCTAAGCCTTTCACAATTTCTTATTTTTATTTTATTTTTTTTTTTATTTCTTTCTTTCTTATTATTTATTCTTTTGTATTTGATACCTTTGAAAGTCAGTTAGTAGTTTAACTAATTGTGAATAAGTGCGTTTTTTTTAATTTCAAATATTTAATAGCATCATTTCTGAAAGTGTTTTTGTTTCAATTATATTTTATTCCGTTAAGTCAACAGAAAATAATGAACAAAAAAAAGTCTGCCCAAATAACAAAAGCACGTGACATCTGCGGTTTTCCTATATGTATGCACACATGTACATTCAAAACTAGTGTCGCATGGTCTAAAAATTTTAACTTGCTAGATGGCGCTTTAGCAGTGAACTTATTTATTATGGCTATTACAGCTTCGAGTGTCATTGATATATTTCTTTTACAATTATGAAGTGTCTGTGTTAATTAAGGTAATGCCTGTTAATCGAGGAACGTCTATTTGTTGGGTCTATTTTTAATGATATTTAATAATATAACATTTTTCGCATTTCAACTAATATAAGCGCCATCTATTATTATTTTTTTTTTTTTTGGCAATGCATGCACACATATGTATGTATGTATATCATGTCCATATGTACATTTTGAACGTTACACGCATACATTCTTATCTACATATACTTTCTGATTTATCCATATGGGTAATTCTCCAGAAAAGTCAACTTTTTGTCACGTTCGACAATTTGGTTTGTTGTAATTATCTTGAAAACGGATTAATTTTAATACTAATCAAGAGCAATATATTGAACTATTTGTCAAAATTAAGAAGTTTTTTTTTTGCCATTTTCAGCACTAAAATTGATGCATTTTCAAGATAATTGCAAAAAACCAAATCACAGTACAGATTATTATTTTATTTTATTAAAATTGGGTTCAGGGTATTATCTAGTCGAGCACTCTCGACTAGAGTTTTCTTACTTGTTTTTTTTTTTGGTTTTTTTTGTTATCTTGTTGCTGGACGTGGTTTTAAATGGACGAGTTCTATTGCTCGCCGCGCAAGATAATATTTACGCCTTAAGGGCGCCGTCACAACCATCAGTCAAAGTTACAGTTTGTATCTCTATATGTTTATATACGCACAATGTTTCTCTAATAATTTATTTTCTTTATCTTCTATACTAAAATTTCTTCTATCATCCTTGCGTGAAAGTACACTGGAGCGCCCTTGTTTCCAAAGTTGTTCACTGTATCATAAAGACGTGCATAGTGTTACATATTCTTGTCGCTGGATGAGAATTTCAATGGACAAGATCTATTATTCTCTGCGCAAGGAAGATACATTATCGCCGCCTTAATGACTATTATTTTAGTCATGGCTATGGATTATGACATTATCGTTGTCTTTGTTATGTTTGTCTTGCTGTGGAAGTGGTTTTCAATGGACACGATCTGTTACCCTCCTCGCAAGATCCTATTTACGCCTTAAGGGCGTGGTCATAACCGTAAGTCAAAGCGACAGTGCTACCAATTAAAATACTAGTATCTATGCTATTTTTCTACATTCTTTCCTCCTTTATATACTTTACTTATATTTCCTTTATATTCTTAGCACAAAACAATATTTGTCTTAAATCGCCTATAGGATGTGTTCGCATGGTACCCGAAATCGTATGTAGAGATATTGAGATATTCTTTTGAATTTGGTTTACTCATTATTTTATTTTTCTTTCAGTTATCACTCTTCCGTATAATTTGTTTTGCTTTATTTTTTATACCCTGAACCCATTGAAAATGGGAATTCAGGGTATAATGGTTTTGTGAAAATGTATGTAACAGGCAGAAGGAGACGTCGCAGACCCCATAAAGTATATATATTCTTGATCAGCATAAAAAAATAAGTTGATCTAGCCCTGTCCGTCTGTCCGTCCGTCTGTCCGTCCGTCCGTCCGTCTGTCCGTCTGTCCGTCTGTCCGTCTGTCCGTCTGTATGAACGTCGAGATTTCGGAAACTACAAAAGCTAGAGAGCTGAAATTCACATGAACACTCGTATGTTAGCTACGCAATACAAGTTTATTTTGTTTTTTCGATAACTCATCCCATTTCCAAATTATCGATAAAAATCGAAAATTCGTTTACATTTTTTGGGTTTTTATGGTATAACTTCTACATTGTTTCAGCCAGAGACTTCAACTTTATATATTTAGATAGATATTATAAATACGCAGATTTTGTAGTTTTCAGATTTTTGATGCCACGCCCCCCTCGCCCACAATTTGCAAAAAACACATTTCAAATACTAGAGACTTGCAATTTGGCAAATAGATAGATATAGATACTCTTAATCTACTCTTAAAATTTCATGAATATCAAGCATCTAGAAATGGAGTTATAAGCGTCCAAAGTTCAGCCCAACCCACCCCCAAGCCACGGCAGCAACTGCGCGGCTAGCAGAGCGCGCGCTTATAAGTGCGTAAAGAAGAAGAGTATCATTTTCTTTACAGGGTTCAGGGTATCTCGTAGTCGAGCCGTCTCGACTAGAGCCTTCTTACTTGTTTGATATATTAGTTGTTTATTTGTATTCCTACATATTATCATTGAGTTGATTTTTATACCCTGAACCCATTGAAAATGGGAATTCAGGGTATAATGGTTTTGTGAAAATATATGTAACAGGCAGAAGGAGACGTCGCAGACCCCATAAAGTATATATATTCTTGGTCAGCATAAAAAATAAGTTGATCTAGCCCTGTCCGTCTGTCCGTCCGTCTGTCCGTCCGTCCGTCTGTCCGTCTGTATAAACGTCGAGATTTCGGAAACTACAAAAGCTAGAGAGCTGAAATTTCACATGAACACTCGTATGTTAGCTACGCAATACGAGTTTATTTTGTTTTTTTCGATAACTCATCCCATTTCCAAATTATCGATAAAAAATCGAAAATTCGTTTACATTTTTAGGTTTTTAGGGTATAACTTCTACACCGTTTCAGAGAGACATCAACTTTATATATTTAGATAGATATTATGAATACGCAGATTTTATAGTTTTCAGATTTTTGTTGCCACGCCCCCCTCGCCCACAATTTGCAAAAAACGCATTTCAAATACTAAAGACTTTCAATTTGGCAAATAGATAGATATAGATACTCTAAATCTACTCTTAAAATTTCATGAAGATCATGCATCTAGAAATGGAGTTATAAGCGTCCAAAGTTCAGCCCAACCCACCCCCAAGCCACGGCAGCAACTGCGCAGTTAGCAGAGCGCGCGCTTATAAGTGCGTAAATTAGAAGAGTATCATTTTCTTTACAGGGTTCAGGGTATCTCGTAGTCGAGCCGTCTCGACTAGAGCCTTCTTACTTGTTATTAGTTTTTTTTATTAAATTCAATTATCAATTATCTGTCAAGGTAGTTGTTATTTATATAAATAGAAATAGGAAAATGCCTCTAACGCGTAGTAGCGAAAGTTTATCGCTGCCTGACGAACATAGTCCGGACTGTTTTATTTGTACTGAGTCTACTACTATTGAAAGCCAGTTATTTAAAACAGACTGTGGACATACATTTCATCAATCGTGTTGTAACGCGAAAATAACTAATAAATCAGTTTGTCCAGTCTGCAAGCAGTCGCTGCGATTACCACGTGTAGCCGTTAGCACCGATTCTGTAATGGATAAACCATCGGGATCGAATGTAGCAACTAAAACTAGATCACAGACAAAAAGGATAGCAACCTCTGCCATATCCAATATGCCTGAAATAGATATTTCGTCACCAGTAGCGGTTCCCTCGGGAACCTCACATCCAGTTGCAGACTTGGCAACAATAATTGCAAATGCCATTGCTGCAGCTTCACTTCAGCAAACACAGATATTGTCACAGGCAATAGAGAGCGGCTTTCAGAAAATGGTTGGGTCCTCATCCAGGCCTTCTGCAGTTCGTAGTACCGTACTGCCTACTCAAAAAGATACCAGCAATTTTGCTCAGAATGAGTTTACAGCAGCCTCAACGGTGTCTGGCACTCATAATACCAATAGGCTCACTCCTGGACCAGATTTGCGACCAGATCGCATTAGCCAAATCATTGCCAATTGGAAAGTTCGTTTTAATGGGAAAACGGCTTTTAAACGATTTTATTTATCGAGCAGAAGCTCTTACGCATCAGACTCTTGAAGGCAACTTTGAGTTGTTGTCTAGGTACGCTAGCAACCTTTTTGAGGGAAATGCGAATGAATGGTACTGGCGTTATCACAAAAGCGTGCCCGAGATTCGTTGGCATGAACTTTGTTACGCACTTCGGGATCAATTCAAAGATGATAGAATAGACATACATATTCGAGCTACTATCGATAGGCGTAAGCAAAAGATAGGCGAACCCTTCGATGAGTTTCATGAGGCCGTCGTTGCACTTTCGGACAAACTTTCGAGTCCCCTGCGTGAGTCATCGTTGCTACAAATTCTTCGTAGTAATTTGCTCCCAGAGATTCAGCACGAATTACTCTATGAGAAAATTGAGTTGCACAGTTGCGACATTTGGTGCGCACACGCGAAATCTTTTTACAAAGCGTTGGCAAACCATTAGTAACTCGGCCACATCCTATACCAATGCCACGTCGCACAATAAGTGGAATTTCAATACCACACGAGTTCATTGATGAGGAAGAAGATAGTCCAGAAATATCAGCAGTAAATTTACTGTGCTGGAATTGTAATGCGACAGGGCACAGGTACCAAGATTGTACGGCAGAACGACGCATATTTTGTTATGGTTGTGGCAAGCCCGACACGTACAAGCCATCGTGCCAGAAATGCAACAACTTTTCAAAAAACTTGTCAGCTCGTGCACCTTCGACAAGTGCACGCAAACAAATGAAGTCGAAATCAACCAACACTTAATAGGTTTTCGATCAACTGATCATACAACCAACCCAATCACGACCTCACAACGAGATAAGCCTCCTTTAGTAACAATACCCACCCAAATATGTTCAGCTTCTAGTACTCAAATATGTCCACGCCTCTCAGAAGGAAAGCAGTCTGAAGTAGAGCAGCATACGCAATTAATGTTAGCCGTGATAGCAAACGCTCAAGACATTAGGCCGTATGCAGATGTTAGTTTACTAGGAAAGAGTATTACTGGTCTTATGGACACTGGCGCTTCAATAAGCTGTATAGGTGGTAACTTTTCTACTCACGTTCTCAATTCCAATATTGAATTTAAGCGCTAAGTTCGGCTGTACGAACGGCGGATGGGAAGGCGCAGAATATTATTGGCAAAATTACTACCGAAATTAAATTTAGAAATGAAGCTAGAATGTTAACATTTTATATAGTACCCTCGATGTCTCAGGATTTATATTTGGGGATAGATTTTTGGACTCAATTTAATCTTCTTCCATTGGAGGTGGTACCCAGTATTCATAATATGTCCTCCATAGAGGATCGGAACCTAAAACTACTCACAGCCACTCAACGCCAATTACTGTTGCAACACGTTAATTTGTATCCGTCTTTTGCTGAACCCCAGTTAAGTCGATCACCTCTATTTTCACATGAGATTAATGTCGCCGGAGTCACTCCAATTAAGCAACTGCATTTCTTGCAGGGCCGTTTAATTGGTAAATACCATGCAAAAGATCTAAAACAATAACGGTCGAGTCCAGCGTGAATCACCCTATGAGTGTGATTTTGGTAGGGGGGTTTTGTAGTGGCGCTGGACTAGCTAAAGTCAAGCATTTTTATAAATATATGCTTACAAATTGTAATATTATGAATAGCCTAAAAGCATGCACTCAGCAGAGCAGTGTGCCGTTTAAGACAGCTGTTATCCAGGGCAAACAAAAGGAGACCATAAGATAACAGGAGTAATTGTCACTTTCGCTCGGAAGTTATATCTGTTCCCAAGCGCTGGCTTGCCGCTCCAGCATCGGCCATACTTTTCTTTTCTAATTTGACTCGCAAAACGGCAAGACCGAAATTTTTACTGTGCCAAGTATACTGTGCAAATTAATTTGTGAAAATTTTCAAAAAAAAAAAAATAGAAAAACAAGTAAGAAAACTCTAGTCGAGGGTGCTCGACTAGATAATACCCTGAACCCAATTTTAATAAAATAAAATAATAATCTGTACTGTGGTTTGGCTTTTTGTAATTATCTTGAAAATGCATCAATTTTAGTGCTGAAAATGCCAAAAAAAAAAACTTTTTTATTTTGACAAATACTTAAATATATTGCTCTTGATTAGTATTTTAAAATTAATCCGTTTTCAAGATAATTACAAAAAACCAGTGTCGAACGTGGCAAAAAGTTGACTTTTCTGGAGAATTACCCATACGGATAAATCGGAAAGTATACATAAGAATGTATGCGTGTAACGTTCAAAATGTACATATGTATGTACATGTACATATACATTGCATTACCAAAAAAAAAAAAAAAAAAATAATAGATGGCGCTTACATTAGTTGAAATTCGAAAAATGTTATTAAATATCATTAAAAATAGACCCAACATATAGACGTTCCTCGATTAACAGGCATTACCTTAATTAACACAGACACTTCATAATTGTAAAAGAAATATATCTATGCCACTCGAAGCTGTAATAGCCATAGTAAATAACTTCACTGCTAAAGCGCCATCTAGCAAGTTTAAATTTTTAGACCATGCTACACTAGTTTTGAATGTACATGTGGGCATACATATAGGAAAACCGCAGATGTCACGTGCTTTTGTTATTTGGGCAGACTTTTTTTTTTTTTTTGTTCATTATTTTCTGTTGACTTAACGGAATAAAATTAATTGAAACAAAAACACTTTCAGAAATGATGCTATTAAATATTTGAAATTTAAAAAAACGCACTTATTCACAATTAGTTAAACTACTAACTGACTTTCAAAGGTATCAAATACAAAAGAATAAATAATAAGAAAGAAAGAAATAATAAAAAAAAAAAAATTACAAATAAGAAATTATGAAAGGCTTAGGCGAGGCTAGAACCTGCGACAGCCTAACATCCGGTGCATCTACCTAGCCATCTACACCACGGCTCGCTCGAGCGGCAGAGTAGCGAAAACGAATGAAATTCGTCATATACGAAAGAAACACTAAAGCAGTGGCTGAAAATACAAATACAATTCAAAGACAATTCTAACGCAATTCAAAAACAATTGTGATTCTTAGAATATGCACGCATAGCAACATAGAAAACGGCCCAAGATTTTTTGTGTGTATATGTGCACATGCATACGAAAATTGATTTGCATTGCTCAACGTTGCTTGCATTTCCATTGTTATTTTAATTGTTTTAAAATTTTTAAAATATAAATGGAATGTAATGAGAGTTTCAGCATATGATCTACATATTGTATTTAACATTTTAGGTTAGTTTTTAGAAATCATAACTCTTTTACAATTAGCTTTACATGCACAAATATGTATGTATGTACTATTGCAGCCACACGCTGATCTACGTTTGCACACATATACATACATACATACATACATATGTATGTATGTATGTGCGCCCGCAATGCGTCTTGCTTTGTCGCTGCCTTGCTTGCTGCGCCACATGGGTTTTGATGAGAAAACTTTATAGACTAATGATTCTGTTTCTAGATGGACAATCGTATTGATATGTTCAGATTAAGATAATGATATTCATATCTATATGCCAAACCAAACTGTATGTCTCTAGTATTTGAAATGCATTTTTTACACATTTGGGGGTGTGGGAGCGAATTGGGTGCCGGAATCCAAAATCTGACAAAAACCGAAATTGTATTAAATTTGTATCTATATATATGCAGACTTGGAGACTCTAACTCTGAAAATTAATTAGCTAGAGTTTTATAACTGGTTCCCGATAATTTCAGTTATCGATAACATTGCAAATATACAAGTTATCGAATTTCTGAAACAAACTCGTACTGCGCGTGCAATATACGGACCTAACACAAAAAGAATGAACTCTCTAGCTTTTGTATCTTCGGAAATCGACGCGTTCAAACATACGGACAGACGGACAGACGGACAGACGGACGGACGGACGGACAGACAGACGGACATGGCTATATCAACTTTTCTCGTCACCCTGATCAAGAATATATATACTTTATGGGGTCTGCCACGCCTCCTTCTGCCTGTTACATACTGTTAACAAAACCATTATACCCTGATTTCCCATTTTCAATGGGTTCAGGGTATAAAACAAGAATTTCATTTCTTTTATTTAAAAATTTATTAGTGCAAGTGCCAAATCGATCATTGGTGAGTCATTAAACATTAATTTCGATTGGTAACGAAAAGAAATAAGAAAAAACCTCTATTGAATAAATGATGTAATTTCGCACAAACCTCTTTGCAGGTTTGACACCAAGCCTTATCTTAACTTTTTTTTGTGCTGGCGACAAATACGCTACGCCTAAATCGGCAAGCACATAAGGCCGCAGAACTTGCGCAGAACGCAAATACTTTTTTTTTGGCCACGCCACCACTCTCCGCAGTCTCTGAAGAGAACTTGTGTTTCCAATTGGAATCGTTGGAAGAATCGTTTATAACGATACCCTGCATATTCGAACTAAAAATTTTGTCATTTGTTAGAGAAAAAAAAAAAAAAAAAAAACAAAAAAAAGAAAATCTAACCTAATCATGAAAATGTATAATTATAATAGTTTATAATTTATATATTATAAAATTTTGTATATCTAATCCTCTCTACTCCATATGAATATTTCCCTTACTTAGCATCTTCTTTTTCTATATACATATATATACATATTTTTTAATTTTTGCATTATTTTTATTTTATTCATTTTTGCATAAAGCATAATTTTTATAGCAGCTTACAGCCATACCGAAATGGAAGCGCTTTCATCGCGGGATATTGCCGCAAGTGCACAATATTAAATTTAAGTTTGATGTGCTTCTTATTTAGTTTATCAGCGTTTGTTTGCTACGCTACTTTTGTAAAGAATAATGCACTAATCATTTCTTCTTTCCTATCATTCTTTTCTCTTATTATAGTATCCTACGTTTATCATTTCTTTGCTGGCTTATTCTTTCTAGCAGCTGAGAGATTACTTAAAAGCTTTAAAAAAGCTCTAATATCTTTACCTCTCTTTACCATCATTCTAATGTATCGATATTATAATTCTTTTTGTATTAAACTTTAAAGCTAAAATGAACATTTGCTAAGTCTAATCCTTTCGGGGCCATGCGACGCTACTGGGTAAGGGTGTACTAGTTTCTCAAGCTGGAATGGGATCGCCAAAATGTATATATGGTAACTAGCGATCATGGTAGGGAGGGCAATATTGGTCGCCTAAAATATCTAGGGCCGATACTCAGCTTGGCAGCTATGTATGTTTGTTTGTGCGTTTGTCTCTTTCTTTCTTCCTTTCTTCCCTTCGTGCTATCTAAATTGACCAGTGACCATCGAAATTAGGCACGCGAGTTTATTTTAATGAATAATGTGTGGCAGCACCTGGAGTTGCAGTTCCCTTCTCTACCCCTCCCTCTTCACGACTATCCTGAGCCGGATCCAGCGCGTGCCCTGCACAAGAGTATACAACGCACTATTCCGTTCTGTCTGCCCTATGTAACTCGTTACAGT
>JAUESP010000163.1:0-61168 GCA_030914335.1 Drosophila borborema | reverse complement strand
TTTTGCACGTAAAATGCCGCACTGCACGCTTACAGGTGAGTTGCCCGAAAATCCTGTATACGCATACAAAGCACACATTGCCAGAGGCGTTGCTGAGTTCTAGATAAGCACGTGAGAGCGCTAGACACACATACAGAGTGTGTAATAAAACGAAGTACAGTGGAACTGCGCTAGAGCGAACTACTATTACTACAACTGCTACGACTCTAATCGTCTAACCGAACAGCAAAATAAAAGTGAATCTGCTTGGCATGCATGTCCTGGCTACACCCTCGCATCCTGTTCGAGTTCCTGTGCCGTGTGTTTAGCCACAGTTGTGAGTGCAATAAATTTTTCAAGTTGCGCTTTTGCTGGCCGCCGCTGGCAATGGGCGTGGCACGAACGTGTCTATAATGCGCATTATAGCAAGCAGAGGAAATACTATATATACTATAACCAGACACACACACGTGGAGAACGTCGTGTGGCAGTCTTTCTCAACTTTGATGTTGGGCAGCAGATAAAAGGCGAAACATGTTGCAAGCTCCACAGATAGTGGCTCCAGTTGGCAGGCAATGCTAATGGTTATATCCAAACCACATTTGGCGGATATTGTTTTAGCATAATCGATTCAAGTGACTCTCCAACCCCAACTGACTGACGTGGCTGACGTGGCTGAGCAGCTAAGCAACTTTTTGGCCATTGGCTGGCTTTTTGTTTGGATTTCGGGTTTTTGTTTTATTGCAGTTGTTCAGCAACTGTTTTCAGTCTGTCTGTCTGCCTGCCTGGCTGGACGTGTGCTAAGCCAAGAGCTTAACGGCGTCTGCTTCTGCGTCTGCATTAGTGTTTGTATTTAGCTAGGTAAACTATAAATTAGGTTAAGGCAACAACAACAAGACAATGAGCACAAACGTATAAAAAAATGCGCAATAAAAGATAACAAAGTGCATTTTTCGCTGAGCAGATAAACAACAACAGAAAAACCTTTGAGAGAAGCTTGTGGTCGGGCCACAGCGACTGCTTAATACTCGCTCATTATGCTGCAGTAATCAAGTTTAGTATTTGCAAATTTTTAGTCAAGCATCAGTGTGAGAAGTATGTTATAAAGAGAATATATTGAGAGGGATTTATAGAGAAGAGTCAATTGAGAAGACTGAGTCTATAGAGAAGGATTTCTAAAGAAGAATCTACTGAGAAGGATCCCTAGAGAAGAATAAGTAGACAAGAGTCTATAAAGAAAGGTCTAAGGAGAAGAACTTATGGAAATTAATTTAAAGAGAAGACTCTATAGAGAAGGATATAGAAAGGTCTATAGAGAAATACCTAAGGAGAAGATTTTATATAAATTAGTTTATAGAGAGAAATATCTGTTAACAAGGTTCTATAAAGAAAAGTTTATATAGAAAGTTTTATAGTAATAAATAACTGGAGAAGCAACTACAGAGAAAAGTTTATTGAGAATGATGTATATAGATTATAGTAGAGAAGAGTTTATAGAGAAAGCTTTATGGAAAAGAGTTTCTATATTAAGTGCCAATGAAATGCATCTCTTTAAAATTTACAATAGAGAAAAGTATATAGAGAATGATATACAGAAAAGGTGCTCTAAAGAAGAGTCTATGGCGAAGAGTTAGAGAAATGAGTTTAGAGGGAAAGATCTTCTGAAAAGTATCCCGGGAGAAGAGTTTAAAGAGAAGAATTTATTGAGAACGAGCTCTAGAAATATTTAGAGAGAGATCTACGCAGTTCGTAAGACTCTCTAGCACGCTTGTGTTATTCATTCATTGTGCTAAAAATAAGAGATTCCTCAATAGAGCTTTAACTAATGTTAAACAAACAAAACCAATAAACTCTTAAAATTCCTTGAGCGAGTAAAGAAAGCCACCAATGGCTAGCAGAGCAGCTTAATGGCTTAAAGTTAAAGTGAAATATTTGGCTAACGTACGCCGCGACTGACCCTTAAAGTGACCAAGTGGTTCGGTGCGCCTTTAAGAGTAGCAAAAACATTGAAAAAGCATTTTGAGCCGGTTCTCAAAAACAATTACGTTACATTAACGTTCAAAGTGGCGGCTATTGAAACAGCCAACTGACGACTGACGACTGAGAAGAGAGAACAGAGAACGGGGAAATAGCGAACTGCCGAAGGATGGACAGGACGACATCCTTTTTGGTCTTACAACTTTTGCCACTTTTCGTTTACATTGCTTTAGCCGTGCTCCGCATTACTTGCTGCCTTTATTATACGTTTTTTTTTCTGTTTCTGTTTTTACACATTGAAACCATTTTTAATTGCAGTTGCACAACTCGAGCGATGCGATTGTTAACCTGCACAACGTCAATCTTCAGTCGGCTGGCCGCTTCCGTTGCGAGGTATCCGGCGAGGCGCCATCCTTTCAAACGGTCACCGAGCACGGCGACATGGTTGTTGTGTGTAAGTATATGCCACTAATTGTAAAAGGAGCTATACACATATATATATATATATTATATATATATATATATATATATATTTGGTAATTGAACTCGGGCGAAAACTTATAATTCCAATTGGAAATCGTAAATTGGCGCATAGAGCGAATTGAGAATGGCGATTAGGGTTTGGTTGGTGCAATTAACTAGACTCTAGTATACTACACTCTTGAGTGTTAATCTATCAATTGTTGAAGTAGAATTGCGACTGGAGTGCTATTGACTCAGCAGAGTTGAAGTTGAGTGAAGTGATGCGTGTGGAATGGAGTGTGTGTTGAGAGCGATGTAGAAGCTGAATATAGCTAATGAGCACCTTAGTAGATATCTTGTGTCTTATTTGCAGAGATATGCTAAGGGATAATAACTATTCAATGATAAAGCTTGATCAGATGCTATATATGTCTTTTGGTTTTCAAGAGATTTGCTAAGGGAATTCACGTGCCTAGAATATATATTGAATATATATTGAATCGACTAATCAATTATCAATTTACAAAACTTACATTCAAAGCATGTTGCAAATATTTTTGACAAGTTGCACAAAATTGACTAATTTAGTTCGCTTCGTATATTAATGTAGACTGCAAACTGTTAACTAGTCTCTGGCAGGAGGTCTTAAAGCTTTTTGCAAAATACGATTATTTAACTAAGTAGCAAACTATATTGCCTTAGCCTTAACTCGCATTTAGCTGACAATAATTATATGAAATAGCAACAAATAATTCATAAACTACGCCTAGCTGACAATAATTGTAAGAGCTTAACTAATAATAACTTAACTTAACATATTCAACTTGCATCGTTGGCATAATTCTGTGCATATGTAAGAGACTCTGTGATTAGCAATACGCTCGCAGCAATTATAATTTACAGTGATTGTGATTGTGCTGTGTGGCTTTTGTTGTAGTTTGTTTCAGATTCAATTTGATCCACTTCATTTGGAATGGAAAATTCAATTGTTGATTGCTGGCTGGCTGCTCAAGTGTTGAAACTGCATTTGACAGGCTTCATTTGATTTCGTGTTTATAATAAGCTTAACTAAACTCTCAGATATGGCCTCGAGCCAGATGCCGCCGTGGCCAACCTGCCAAAGCTTAGCATCTAACTCAATTTTGCAACTGTCTGTCTTGTTCAGCAATTTGCTGGAGGCGGAACAAAAATTTCGAAGATGTCGCGACCAACTTGAAATGTAAACAACACAACAACAACAGCAAGCATAGCAGCAGCAGCAGCAGTAGCTATAACAACATGCTTGCAGGGCTCTTGCAGGATTCAGACCGGAAATCACGCTTATTGCCATGGACAACGAGAGTCACACGTGGGCGAGGCAAACCGGAACGCTTTGAGCTGGCGTTGACATTTCGTTTGTTCAATTATAAACTTTTGCGTGGGCTGGAGAGCTCTCACGAGCTCTCTTGAGCTCTCTCTCTCTCTCTCTCTCTCTCTCTCTCTCACTCCCTCTAGCTAGTATTTCCATCTCTCTCGCATCTGGCACAGGGCTTTGTCTTTGTTCTAACGCGCTTTTGTTTTGGCTTTTGTGTTGCTCATATTGTGCTGGCTGCCTGTTTGGCTTTCAATCAAACTTTTTAAAAGCTTCAACAACAACAACAACAACGTGTACAACACCAGCAACAACAACAACAACAACAACAACGACCACTCGCATATGCCACAGCTTCAGAGTCCAGTTTTTGGCAGTTTACAGCTCTCTGCGCCCACAGCCTGCCGTTAGCCCTCTGGCAAAAAAGCCATTTCCGTTTCCGTTCGCATAGTTCTGCTCAGCACTGATTTATAGTCTTCAAGAGAGAAAGAGAGAGTGAGAGTGAGTGAGGGAGAAAGAGACAGAGAGTGAGCGGGTATTAGAACTTTGTCATGACGCGCAGTCAACAGCATGTCGGAATGCATCAGCATGCCAGAAGCTGAGCGTGGTATATCTGGCTAAATGCATTGCTTCTATTAGTTTGACAATTTGTTGAGAAAGTCAATTTCAGTTGACTGTTAGAAAAGAAATCCAAATATATTTTATATAACATAAGGGAATGTAAAAGAATTGAAAGAATATATTAATAAAATATTTAAAAATCAGAATAAATTATACAAATAAATAAATAAAAAAATAGATAAAATATGAAAACAAAAAAAAAAAAATAGAGAAAATATGAAAACAATTTTTAAAAATTTCTTTCTAGAATGGAAGATTGGAAGTTTGGATAATAGCTTTGAGCTTCGTTAAATTAACCGTACTATTTTGTTGTTTAATGAAACATCGATTGCAATTGATCTTTATTATTTTCTATTTTAAATCAAAAAGCTGTTAATTACCATATGTAATCTATGTCAGCATAACAGAGCTCAACTATTTGATTAACAGAGCTGAATTTAAAAGGCTGTTAGATATTAAACATAATTTGGCTAACATTCAAGGGCAGTGTTAGCTTAACAAAATTGAAGAACTATTAAATTGTCAATTTACATGCAAATAACATTTAATTAACATATTTCAGATAATATATATTAAACAGAATTAAACAACTTTTAAATTATAATCTGATTCTATTAGCTGCTAAATAATTCATTAACAGCCAAAAAACATATGATTTACATACAATAGATATATTAGCTTAGAAAAATTGGTGAACTGTTAAGAGCTTAGCATATGAAATATGCGAACCTCTCTTGACAAGCAAAAGTTCTGCTCTTATAATAGAGCTAAAGAACTTTTAACATATGGTTAACATAGTCCATTTTGTTAAAATACTATGTAGGTGTTAAAATATTCTAGTATATTTACATACGATGTAACATAATCAAGTATGTTAACTAATAAGTCAATAAATATTTTAATATTTCTTGTCTCTGAGCTAAAAATCTGTTAAAAGCGATACTCATGATGACAATCTCTAGCTATCGAATCTCTGTTACAACAAGAGCTATGTTAGCTTAACAGAGTTGAATAACAGAAAGAACTAAATTGCAGATATCTATTAATAAATAAAACTAGAGCTGAACAACTGTCAACAGATTCATTAATAAGTTAATTTCAGATAGAATAACGAACTCTGTTAACATTAGACTTCTGTTAAATGATTAATCAATTATTAAACAAATGTTAATTAACTATTGCGAACTGTTTTAATTTTATAATACTCTCTCTTATTTCAATAGCAAAATTAAATAAATCCACTTCAGCTAATACACTTTCCTTGTCTGTTTAGGGTATTAAAGACTGCGATGCAATCAAGTCTAGATTTGCCTTCATTTCAATTTTATTTTTATTTCGCTTGTTTTCTTTAGTTTGTTTTTTGCAATTTTATCAGCAGTCTGTCAGTGCATCAGCGGCTGGAACTTTTATTGAATTTCCGGATGGGCGCCGGCGACTTTGCTGTTGTTTTTGTTGTTGTTGTTGGCTTGGGTTTTTGGTTTATTATGGTATTTCGAGGCTTGGCTTGGGCTTGCGCCTGTCTGCGCCGTCTGTAACTAGCCGTAAATTAAATTCAACACAGCTTGACTTCGTTAGCCATGGCAGCAGCAGCAACTAACCGGTTTTCCTCTGCTTCTTTCCTTACTTTTATAGCTCTGCCCGATCAGGGACCACCGAAAATAATTGGAGGACGTCCGCGTTACCAAATTGGCGACTGGGTGCGCATCAACTGCACCGCCGGCCGCTCCAAGCCGGCCGTCAATCTCACCTGGTATGTAAATGGGGAGCCGGCCGAGCCACAGAAGCTACGCAAATTCGAGACAATTGTATCGGGCCGTGAGGGTCTAGAGACCTCTGTGCTGGGCCTGCAGTTTCGCGTTGAACAACATCATTTTCGCAACGGAGATATGAAGCTGAAGGTGAGTTCGTCATTAGTGAGATTTAGCTATGTTGCAATGAGTTTTAATTGCTGTTCATTGATATTGCAGTGTGTGGCTGCTCTCTCGTCGTTCTACTGGCGCAGCAACGAGGAGTCTGTGGAGGGCGATCGGCCACAGAAGGCGCCTGTGTTGGAGTCGCGAGAGAGTGACAGCGCCTTTGCCAGCAATTCGCGCGCCGATCCGGTGCAAGGTATGTCATACCGGGAAATATTTGTTACCAAAATCTTATCGCTTTTTCTTCAACCAAATGCAGCCAGCAAAACGGACTCGCTCCTAATGGCCCGGGCGCCCAATGCTCTGCTGTTGCTGGCGCTGGCCCTGGCTGCCACCTTGGCGGGCAATTGCAATTGGCCGGCGTTCAGGCACAGCAAGGCTGGGTTCGGGGTCCGCGTGCATCGAGCTTCGATAAATGTATTTAGGCAAGAGCATGGCAATAATAATAATAATGTTAACGCCAATGATAAGCTCATAGCGAATGCTAATCATGTAGAGCAAACGCTTCAAGATTCTCTCTCAGCAGCGCAGCGTCAGCCAATTTTGTTGACTGCGCGGTAGCTGCATTAAGTTAGCCATGCCTCTGCCCCGCCCATTTTGTTCCACTGAATTTTCCGTCTTCGCTTCGCAGAAATTGAAAATCAAAAGCAAAAAATAAGCACTAAAAAAAAAAATACAAAAAAAAAAAAAGAAAACCAAAAATGAAAAACTGAAAAAATTGCTAATTTATGTATGTCGTTAACAAAAGCTTTCTTGAATTTAATTTGTAAAAATAACGAAAAGAAAAACATATTTATATGCATAAAATATTTAAATTTAATAAAAACATAAACTACGTATATTTATATATATTTTAAATAGAGCCACGAAACCTGTTTTTAGCTGGAGAAAAAAAAAAAAAAAAAATGAAGAAAATTGTTGAGCGTATTCAAAAGTTATTGATAAAATTGTAAATAGTTAATAATTAATGTATGTGTGTATTGTATGTTATTAATTTTTAAGTAATTCCACACAAGAATAAAAATATAAAATCAGAAAAAAAATTTAATATAAACAGAAGCAAAACTTAAAATTAAAATTAAAAGCAAACAACACAACACAAAAATATGAAAACAAAGAAAACGCAAAAAACGAGTTTAAACAAAAAGAAAAACTAAAACAAACAAAAAATACATAAATATATATGCATAAATTTAAGCAAAATATATAATTAAATATAAATTAATTGTAAGCATTCTGTAGCTAAAATCATAAATAAAAAAAAAAAAAATACAAACCAAATCAGCACATAAATAATTATAATAATAAAAAAATAAATGGAATTTGAATATAATAAAATGCAAAGAAATTTTGAATGCAATTTGCAAATGCATTCGATTAATGTTAAGCGCAACATTTATTTAGGCTATGTGATTTAAATTTTTTCACAATATTGTTAAATGTTTTCGACATATATTTAATTCGTTTTCCATGCACTCGAATCAAATTTTTGTATATTCACAAATCTTTCTCACATAAAAACCAAATGATAATGAAAATAATAAAAATAATACTAAAGAAAGCAAAGTTTTTGAATGGAATCTAATCAAATGTAGCATTTAAAAGCTGGTGACTGTCGAAAGGTCTTAAAACTAACAAAAACATATCGTAAATTTATAAATTGCCAAATTTTTTAATGTATGTATATGCATGTGTGTGAACTCAATTAACAAATATGCAAAAGAAAACAAAATATGACAAAAAAAAAAAAAAAAATCAAAAACAAATAAATAAAGCGAATTATATATTTAAACATTAAGTGTTCGATCTGTTCTCTGTCCGTATTTAGCATGTACAGCAACGTACCTATAAATATATATACTTATACATATATATTATTATTTAGTCTAAAATTTTATGAATTGAGTAAGTTGAGTAAAATGAACAACTAATAACATTCCGTGTTATTTTGCCAGCACTTGACAAAATAGAAAAACACAAAAATGAAATGTTTATCAATGTTAACATTTTAGTTAGCCAAATTTTTAGAGACAACAATGCGTAAGCCAACAACAAAGTTTGGACAAAAACAATAGAGAGCAAAATGATTGTGATTAAGCCTTAATGAAGAGTCAAAATGCATTCAACATTTCAAAATACAATTATTCATTTATGTAAATAGCCACGAGAGCAGCGCCATATCAAATGCTTTGTCCACTTTTCTCACTCTCTCTCTGTCTACAATGCAAAAAATTTGATTTCCGATTGCAATTGCAATTTTAATTTGAATTTTAATTGTCATTAAATGCAAAAATAATATATATATATCTACATTTATATAAAAACATATATATTTTCATAAACGTTATGTGTAAATACTTGAATTAAAATGATAACTAAATTAGTATTAAGATGTCAAAAAGCGAAAAAAAAAATTATAATAATAATAATGAAAACAAAACAAAGAGCAAACCCATAAAATGAATGCAAACATTTAAATATACTAAGCTAATAAATTTATGCATAAATTAAATATCAATGTGCAGACATTTAAATGCTAATTAAGTAGCCGATATGAATGTGTGCGTGACTGACTGACTGTATGTGTGTGTGTCTGAGTGTGTGTGTGTATGTATGCAAACAGATTTAAGTGCATCGATATATAAAACTTTAATGAAAATCAATGTGCATTGTTGTAAACTTTAAACTGTTTTTAAGTTCCACTTAATCAACGCTATAAACTACACTAAAAAAAAAAAAAAAAATAAAACATAAAAGCAAAAAAGAAAGTATAAAAAAAAAATTATGTGCTAATAGTAAGTGTAAATTATTTGTGTATTTAAAATTCTATTCTTAGATGTATACAAAAAAAAAAAAAAAGTAAGATAAAATGCATTCGAATATATAAATAAATATATAAAGAGAAAAAAAAAACAAGCTGCATACTAAAAACAAAAACCAAATGCCATAAATTGAATTTAACAACAATAAATGAAAATCGAAACGAAACTCTGTAAATATCTTTAAGCGTAATTCAAACGAAGATACGAGCATATGATACAACAACAAAATCTAACAAATTATGAACGAAAAAGCGTAAATCTTCAAACATAATTATTAATAAAAATAAAAAAAATAATAATAATAATTGTTTCAAAATCAAGCAAATTTATTTTATTTTCTGTATCTTGCGCTGTTCCTCTCTCTCTGTTGTACATTAACATCTTGACCAACATTCTATGCTGTCCCTCTTTTTTTTTTGAAGACATTGTGCAGAAAATTGGGTAATTTTTGGAAAATATTTGAAATACGTGAAAATGTGCGTTGCGTACGTGACAGCAGGCAACAACGACTGGCCAGCAGCAGCGACAATAAAAAAAAGAGAACAGTCGAAACCGTTTAGCAGTAAAAAAGCAGAGCTGAGCATTTGAAGCAATGCAAACGACACGACATTTCATAGGTGAGAGGCTCTGACACGATTCTACACAAAGTACAAAAAGTGTAGCATACATCACAGCGCAGCCCTTGGAGCACATGGAAAACTTTGCAAAGGAGTACAAAATTTATATAATGCATTTTTTTTAGAGAGCGAAAGAACTAAATGGCCATAGATACTCTGCTGAGAATTCATTAGAGGAAGAAGTGAGGATTCAACGTGAGGATAGTTAGCCAGGGAATAATTAAGATAAAATAAAGAAAAAGCTTTTAACAAAAGAATTCAAAAGACAAAGAAGTGATGAACTTATAAATATAAATATAAATATAAATATAAATATTTATTAAACAATATAAAACAAAATATGCCACATAATTTATTTATTTTTGGCTTTGAATTATTATTATTATTTGCATTCAGTAGATAGTATGAAGAATGTTGCATACAAAAAAATTTTTTTTATATAATTCATATAATTTTTTACGAAACCTTATATATTAATAATACAAATTAACATATATTTTTTAATATAATTTTTCTATTTTATTATTATTATTATTTTTTTAGCGGGCAGCATGAAAAGTAGTCAACAATTCAATGAAACCCTAATAATAATAACACAATGTTATTACTAGTTTTAAATAGAATGGAATGAAGCCGAAAATAAATATTGTTTTAATTACATTCACCTGTCATATTATTGCATATAATATCTCTATTTTCTCAGGCAATAACAGCTTAGTTAGCCTACTGGTTAACGCCGCTATTCGAACGCCAATTACCTTTAGGCAACTCATCTGCCCAGCAGTCTTAATCTATATTATGTTTATGCCAGCTGGAAATGTGGCGAAATTTCTATGTGGCTTATCAGAGTCAGAGCTTACCTAGCATTCATGGCTGTTGTTGGTGGCGTCTCAGTGCTAAGACTATGCCACTAATAAGCTGCCAAAAATAAGCGCATTTGATAAATAGATGACAAAAGCCAAACAAATTATAAGAGCCAAGCGAATCGTTGGGGCTGGGGAATGCCAGCAGATTTATTAAGCCAAACAAAATCTGCGCACAACAAATTGCTCAGCACACACCTGCTGGCCGACCTGGCACACCTGTACGGCTGTCCAGCTGACTTGCCTCTAATGACACGAAAAATCTCTCGCATAAGCCAAATTGTGTGCGTTGGTCAAGCTTTATTTGCTGTTTGCTGCGGCTATCAAATGTCACATAAATCAGATTTGTCATTTAATTACAACAACAATAACATGGCGAATTGTGTAAGAAAATTCTTGTTTGCAATGAAGCTTAAGCTTCAGCCTAAGCTGCCATTAGACAGACGTTCTATAAACAAGTCACATTTTTGTGTAATTTTTAAGCCACTTAAGCCACGACTCGAAGTCGAAATATGCGTTGCCTACTTTGCGGCGCCACGAACTATGTAAGTGAGTGTGTGTGTGTGTGTCGTTGTGTGTGACACCTTTGCATATTAAGCTCAATTGTCTGCAGCTTAAAAACTTTATGTTTGATTTCACACAGATAAAACGGCATAAATTTTCGCACAGGTAAAGTTTTTCCCGATTGTTCTTAACGATAAGTTAAACTGTGCATTTAATATCGCAGCGAAAGTTGCACAAGTGCCAATTAGCACTGTAGACAGAAAAACTTATTTCAATTAAATCAAAATGCCATTTAAATATAAAAATATTATCTATAAGTAAAATCTTAATAGAAATCTGTTTGATTTAGGATTCAGAGCTTCACTTGAATGTTAGGCAGAAAGTTGGACAAGTTTCAATTAGTTTTACAGATTGGGAGCGAGAGAGGGAGGGAGAGTGAGAGAGAGAGAAAGAGCGATAGAGGCCTAATTTTGCAGCTAATCAAATCCAATTTGAAATAAATGACCATTTTCATTGCAACTTAGTTTATTATTAGTTTTTTTTTAATTCAATTTTAAAATTTATATATAACATTATTTATTATAAATAATTTATAGTTTAATTTGTTATAAAATTATTTAAAATTATTTATTGGAATTAATAGAATATTAAGAATAATTTAATCTTTTTTTTTCGATTTTAATTTAATACAGCTTTTGTCATTGACTCTAAAGCGCATGCTTAAATTTACGATAACTAGAGAGATGGCGTTATGCCTTTATTTTCTATTCAAATCTGCTTTAATTTATGTTGCGAGGATGAGATCTTTTAGTCTTCTGGTTGTTCAATCAAATCCAAATACATTTACAATTGTGCTAAGTAAATGAAGTGTTTTCTCTGGCTTCATTATATTTGATTTAAATTTGCTGTAGTTTTAATTCAGCTTTTTTTATTTTATTTGTTAATTTATTAAATTTATTTTATGTACATGAAACTTAATTATTTGACTAAATATTAATATTAATTTTAATATTTATATTTCTAGATTTTCATATCTCAATTCTATTTCAATTGCACTAAGCAAATTGAGTTTTCGCTCTTGCTTCATTTTATTTATATACAATTTGCATTAGTTTTTATTTTGTTTTATATATACTCATATTAATTAATTAATTTTTAATATTACATATTTTTTCAAATATTTTTATTATTATTTCAATATTAATATTTCTCAATTTCAATATCAAAATTCCATTTCAATTACCCTAAGCAAATTCAGTTTGATCTCGGGCTTCATTAAATTTTATTTGCAAATATTATCACATACTCGGCTCTCTATGCTGCACAACTTATGCACCTCTTCTTCGACCACATTTTTTTTCTATCCATTAGCACAGTCTTTATGGCAGTTGTTGCTGCTCCAATCCGCATAGACAACATTGAGAGACGGACGATTTCCATGCACACAAATGCCGCACAGTCAACAGAATGTCATGTCTGCTTGCAGCTCGTTTCGAGCAGTGCTTCAGTTATTCTTTACTTTATTTGTTGTGTGTGTGTGTTGCTGCTGTTGGCTGTTGCTGTTATCATTTGCAGCATTTGAAATGATTTGCAATAAAAAGTGTCTGTTGTTGGCCATTGGCCACACCCCATTGGCAAATTACGTGCTGCTGCTCTAGCTGCTCTTGCTGCTGCCTGTTGTCTGTCCGCTGGCCACGTTTAGTCGCTGGTTCGAGTTCCTGTTCTATCCACCATTGTCATTGTCATAGCCCTTGTCACCGTCACGTAATTTCATTGCCTTTGTTTATTTATTTTTTGTCTATATGTATTTGCTTTTATCCTTACGCGTTTGTTGCCTTGAATACAGGACCAAACAGCGCCCAAAAGTTGTGTCTACTATTTTTTTTCCTTCTTTATTTGCTATTGTACATTAATTTTAACTAATCTACTTTAAAACTTTGCGATACTTTTTCCTGTTCTAGATATATATATTTTTTGTTTGCTTTCGTTATACTTTTGTAGCTAATGGATCCTCTTAATTCGCTAATATATATCTATATATAGGTTCATTGATTAAATTAAACACAGAACACGGAACAGAAATAAAACGTAAAAAAGTCTTTGTCTGAATGTTTTGCACGTATTTATATATATTTTTATATTGGAAAAATTTATGAATCTGTTACATATATTTGAACAGAAAAGTTTTGAGTATTTAATTGGGCTTTTTTATTATTATTATTATTTTTTTTTTTACAAATATATGCGAAAATGCAAAATATAGTTGAATAGAAAACTTTTCAGTATTTAATTTTCTATTTATTTTTTACTTGTTTATTTACCTATTTGTTTATTGTTTACTTACTTATATATTTATACATTTTTATTTTTATTTTTGTTAGATACTTTCATATACATAAATGTGTTGTTAATTTTAAACTAAATTTAATTGTACCGTTTCCACACTGAATAATGAAAATAAAAAAAAAAATTTTTTTCTTTTAAATTAAACTAAGCTGTAAGGTAAATCATCAAATTAGAATTTTCTATTAATCGTAGAATAATTATTTAACATATTTCTACATTGCCATGGTCGCCCCTTCAAATCAGCGCCAAAGCAACCTCAACTCAACCGAGTCCCGTCCTGTTTTGCTATGCAAGAAGAACAACAACAAAAATAAAGAGAAAACCTTGGCAAACCGAGCAAAGGCAATAGAAAACAAAATGCAAGAAGCAGCCGCACAGACAACCCATAGATACAATCATAATTTTTCGTACTGCAATAAAAATGCGTAGCAAAAATAAAAATGCCCATAAAATGCTGCTTGCCAATTGCTACGTCTCTGTGCCTGGCCGTCTGCCTGTCACTCTGTCTCTCTGTCTGTCTGTGTGGATCGCAATTGCTGGCACACATAATTTGGCATTGCCAGCGCTATAAATTATATAGAATCTGAGCAAGGGACAGTCACAGAGAGAGAGAGAGAGAGAGCCCAGCCCGTTCGAGTCTAAGGCAGACATTAAAAGGCATTTTTTCAGGCATGGAAATGATTCCATGTCATTGCAGCTACGTGATCTACGTAAAATGCACTTGTATTACGATTCTTAAACTCAACTTACTTTAAGGCAACAATTTGTAAACTCATCGAGTTGCATAGCCAGCTCAAGCGTAAAAGTCATTGAGCTTAACTCAGTTGCAGAGGTAGCGAAACTTTTAAGCAGCAAAATATTTTCTTCAACTATTTTAAAGTAGCTGCCAGATGAGCTTGTTTTCCAATATGTAAACGATATTAGCTATTGATAAGCTAACTCACACACACACACACACAGACAGACAATTCCCATGCATGACAGCAATTTACATATTATCAAGATTTGCGTTTGCTTTGTAAACCTTTTTCTGTGTGCGCGTGTGTCTCATTATTGCTGGCAGTTTTATTGGCATCTACAGATTTTCAGCTCAGCTAAAAATGGCCAAGAAACGAAAACTTTTGCTGATTTCATCAGTAAAACGCATTTCGTTACCTTGATTTTTTTATGGGCTCACTTTCTGGCTATACATACGTCGACGAATCCTTTTTTTTCTCTCTCTGCCTTATGCTTATCTGCGCCGCAAGGCCGACTGATTGGCCTGGTTCATTTGCCTTGTCCACTTTCCTGCTGCTGTTGTTGTTGTTGTTGCTGTTGGCAAACTGAAGCGATATTTGATTTTTTATGTCTTGGCTACTTTCCTTTATTTGCTTTGCAGACTTTTTACCTTAACCTCTGTCGCTCTGCCGCTGCCTTTCGCTTAAAATAACAATTTCAAATGGATTTTATTGCCTTGGGGTTAGATTTGTGCTGCTGTCGCTCGCTTGCTATACTCTTGGCTTTTATCGTTTTGCATAAGCGCCTCTTGCCAATTTCACTCGGACGCACACACATGCGCCTTAAATCTAGCCCTTAAAGCACTCAAGTGCATTACCCTCTCTCTCTCCCTTTCTCTCTCTCTCTCGCTCTTCATGCAGCATCCAAAAATATAATCAAAACGACAGCGTTCCAAAAACTTTTCCCAACAGACAATAATTGAAAACGCCGTGGCGGTCGCTGCGTTTGTTGGCCAACTTTGTGCTGCCATAAAATTTATGTTAATTGAAATTTATGTGCAGTCAGTGCTACGGCTGCAACAGCAACAGCAACAAACCAAACAAAGTCAGACACACGCCAGAATAAAAGAGAAAAAATAAAATGTTTATGTATGTAGTGCAAACTTTGCGGTAGACGCATCAAAACTCATTTGGCTAACGCATGTGTTGACCAACAACTTGTGATAGCCAATTTTATTATTTTGCTACAGAGAGAGAAGAATGTTGATCAAAGTGTATGTTTGGAAAAATATATATATAAATTAATTATTTATTATTTATTCATCAAGTATAGATAAAAACATATAAAAAGCTGAAGTTAAAAGTATGCAAAGTAAACTCAATTCTCCCATCAGACACCTGAAGCATTCTTCGCATCATCCCCAACTCACATATACGTTTATTCTATCTCATTATTAAAATGTTCCATCATTAACACTTGATAATCCAAAGCTAATGTTAGATATTTAACAGTAGAATTTTTGCCATTTGTAGCGTTTCATTTTAGAGTTTATTTGGAAAGGGTTAACAATAGTTGTGTATTTATTTTTTTTATGGCAATGCAAATTTGCAGTTGTTGCAGCAGCTGAAACTCTGAATGTTGTCATAAAAACGGTTTTCCGGCTGCAGCCTTGCAATTGGAGTTTCGGAAACGATTTTCCGCACATTATTGACACATGCGGCGCATTATGCAAAAATTTATGGGCGGAAGCATTTAGGCAATGAACATTTATGGGCAGGCACTTAAAAGTGCAGTTAAGCGAACGGACATGGATTAAATTAGTTAATTTTATGACAAAATCGAAAAAAATGAAAGAAGAAAAAAACTCGGCACGGCGTCAGCTTTAATTTTAAGCACTCGCGGTAATCGTGTGTGGGAAATGTTTTTCTCTCTTTTTCTCTCTTTTTTTCGCAGTGATAATAACAAGCGAACTGTATGTGTGAGTGTGTTTGTGCCCTAGTATGTTTAACATAATTACCTGTTTATAATTAATTAAAATGCAATAAGCGTAAATTTGATAAAAACAGGGCACGCACATGCTGCTTACTTTGCACTCTCATTGCCCGCCTCTATTTGGGCTCGCGTGTCAGCAGTTTTTGCGGGCACTCTATATGACCATTTTATGGCCGCTAAATTAAATGAAATTGATAAACTTAATTACAAACGAATAGATAAAGCGATTCGAAAAATAAAAAAAAAAAAATAAAAATTACTGAAATTTGTATACAAATGGCAACAGTTGCCAGCTGCATTAGGCCAATGAGGGTTAGAGAGCGGCATGGGTGAGTATATATGTATATATAGGTAGGCCGATCGAGAGGCGTGCTAGAGCTTATGGCTGCTCAATTACTGTTTAGGCATGAACATACAACTATATGTGGAATATATGAAACAGTGGAAGATATGGGCCATGTGTGGACTCTATAAATAGGCAGATAGACTCTGAGCAATAAGAATGCGTAAGAGACGAATGCTGAGCCTTAAACACTCAGCGATAGATTAAGATAAGCAATAGACCAATGCTGAGTCTTAAAAACTCAGGTTACGCGACTATCACTATGATAGCATATATTCTAGGGTTGACACTATCCCTGCAAGCATTTTTGATGTTAACAGAGCATAATTGAGTCTTTTATGAGTCACGCACTGATCGAAAGTAATATAGTCATATATGCGCTCATTTTCTTATCATAAATGGTACCCTAGCCGCGACTCTTCCTGATGAGTCGCTTATGACTCGTCTTTTTAATCATTTATGACTCTATTTCGAGTCAAAATTTAATCATATATTTTTTGTATTCTCAATCAATCATATTTTGAGCATATAGAATTATCATTTATGAGTCTTCTTTCGATCGCTCGTCTCAGAAAAGACTCCTCAAGACGATTTCTGTTAAAATAGTCTTCCAAATGTTTGTAGGGTATGCATTAGGTCTAAGTATAAAAACTCGAACACAGAAGAATAAAGATCAACTGAACACCATTGCAGTCATACGTACACATGTATACATGTTTGTAATAAAAAAAGCTGCTTTAAAAAAAGTTGAAATTTTGAAAAAAAAAAAAAAAAATCGGACAGAAGAGCTGAAGTTTTATGTCTTATTTTAAGAGTTTTTTTGCGTTATGCGAAATGCTCATTAACCGAGTCATTCGTTAAGCGAGAGATCACTATATTTTGATTTCATTTCCATTTCTATTTCCCTTACGCATTTTCACTTATCCTTTAAATTGCAATACCATTGATGCGCTTTAGCAACTGCAGCAGAAACTATTTAGCTGAAAAGTAGGCAATACTTTTTTTGCATTTGCTGCTGCTTGTGTGTAAAACACAATTTTCAGCGTGAATGGCAAAAACTAATTTAGCTGCCCTAAACAGAAGAGAGCTAAGTGTGTGTGTGTAGGTGTGTGAGTGTGTGTGTGTGTGTATCCCATTGACAAACGTGCAAACGTAAACACATTGCCAACAGCAAAAGCAGGAAATGTTGTTGTTGTTGCAGTTGTTGCTGTTGCTCTTTAATTTGCATTGCATTTTGATTTTATGACTACAACACATGCATCAGGCGCGTTCATTGACCATGAATAACCAGCGGAAATGCAATACGCGCTGCGGTCGCGTTTCCTATCCGCATCATCCACATTCGTTTTGATGAATCACGTTGCAGGTTACCAAAAGTATACCGCTCTATACGTGTATGTGTGTGTGTGTGTGTGTGAGTCATTTTAATTTATGACTTAACGAAAATTGAGTGCTGTTATTGCTGTGGCAGCAAATTTTTCATTACGTATATTGCGGCTCTAACATAAAGTAGTCTTTGCAGCTTTTGTTGAATAGAAACGGAGGATGTAAGTAGATGACAAATGAGACAGTAGAAGAAAAGAAAGGTTTAAGTAGATGAAATTAAATATATATTCATATATATGCTGTCATCAAACAAACGCGTAATTTAGATGAGTTAAAGCTTTCGGAATTGCCGACGAAGTTCTGTTTTATTCCTGGTTTAAGGGCGGCACTTCGGTTAGGAAACCGCATAGGATATTATAAGTATTAAATTTGAATAAATAATTGTAAAAAATTATGTAAAATTGTAAATTATATATAATTATTTATATAGTCAAATATTCTTGCAAATATCTGTTGAGCGTTTCTCAATTTAGATCTTAATCCCTCACACTTTGAGAGAACAAAAATTAAAGAGCAGCTGACAGAAACCTTTTATTTTGGTATATTTTTGGCTCCAGTCTTTTACGATCCTTTCATTGGCATTTCACTCAAAAGCAAAACGTCTTTCCTGTGTATGCGTAAGTTCTCTTGGTTAAACACTACAATTGCATAGATGACTATCTATGTGCATGAGTATACGAAATAGTAAATCATTTGCAAAGACTCGTTGAGTTATTTCTTATCTCGCTGAGTCTTATTGAGCGTGAGTCAATCGTATCGCTCTCTAAATGATATTCGTAAAAGGAAGCGTCAATTGGTTAACAGCTATGCAAGCTATGATTCGCATATAAGGTAGGTAAGTAAAAAATCAAAATAATTTACAAAAAATAAATAATAAAAAAAATGGTTCCCCTTTATTATGTAGTAAGACTCTTAAGTAAAATTTCTTGGAGTTCTTCAACAATTTAATAATCTTTGCGAAAAATGGCTTCAAAATCTATATATAGATAATTAAATTTATTTGTTCAGCTGCAGAGCAAGAGAGCGAGAGAGAACGAGAGCGAGAGAGAGAGAGAGAGAGAGAGAGAGAGAGAGAGAACGAGAGCGACAAAGAGAGAGTGACGCTTCTGAGTTTTTATAGCAATAAATTATATTGCTTTCTTAGTTAATACATATATTTTTTTGCTTTCAGACTAATAGACTTTATAGTAAACTTGTATAAATAAAGTTCATTAAATTTCATTTATCAAGCAACTAATTTGTATACACTTAATTACATGCGGAACATTGTCCTCATACTTGCCCTGCTGACAGATATTCGACGAAAACTTGATTTTCAAGCATGCCAAATTAGCGTTATTCTGGCATATAAAATATTTTGAGTTTTAAAGCCTAGCATCTTAAAGTAACAGTTGCATCTTTTGCTACTCAGCTCACCTTAAGCAATTCAAAAAAAATATCATTGTGACTAAGAATCCAAATATTGATAAAATATTGAATCCTTTTTAGTATTTAACTATGAAAGATATAATATATGATATCCCTATGAAATACAACTCTATTTTTCCATGCCTAACATGACTCAGAAAATGCTAAAGTTAAGATTCTGCTTTACTAACTGATTGTTAAATGATGATTGCGGACTATTCTAAGCCTTATGTTGAGCTGCATTACTGCTGCATAACTGAATTTTAAATACAATCAAAAAAGCATAAAAAAAACGTTTTCTGGCTCTTTCAGCCAATCTTCAACCATAAACTATATACATACATATACCACCTACTTAATACAATATATAAATGCTTATTCTATAAATTACATTACCACAATCTAAAATCCATAAAATGCATCAATTTTAATTTAAAGAATTGAATAAATTTGTTGGTTGTTCTGTTTTATTCGTTCGTTTCACATTACAAACTAATTTTTAAACATTTTCGCTTGCGCGTATTTAGAAAACAAAATATAAAACTTAATATTTAAAATTGAATAAGTTCGAAAACAATAAATACGTTAAGGAAGTGTTATTATGTAGTTTTCTATACGTTTTCCATTAACCATTTTCCATTTTCCATTTTCCTGCTTTAGTGTTAGGTTTTTTTTGTAATTTTTAAATTTACAACACGCACAAGTTTTTATTTTATTTTCGTATTTTTTTTTTACTTAGATTTAATGGAGAATATTTTGAGGGAGCTGCTCGCATCCAAATGGATTGAGTAGTTCGTCTTACAGTTCCTAGAGTCTAGAGGGGAAAATGAGAGTTGCTTATTTACAAGAACATTTGATTTGGCTAGTTTCATGTTTAGCTGCCGCTTGCCAGCTTCAGTTATCTATCGTTAACAAATATCAAATATAAAATATATCAATCAAAGTGTCAAGCTGCTATGCTTTTCTTGTTGGACGGCTATTGCAGAAATATGATAAAC
The DNA here is from genome assembly GCA_030914335.1 of Drosophila borborema. Classification (NCBI taxonomy): domain Eukaryota; kingdom Metazoa; phylum Arthropoda; class Insecta; order Diptera; family Drosophilidae; genus Drosophila; species Drosophila borborema. The sequence continues at coordinate 40,870 of JAUESP010000163.1, read as the reverse complement.
CTGGCCAAAATGCTGGCCAAAACAGAAAACAAAAACAAAACATGGAAAGTGGCTTTGCGTGTGCCGCAGCTGTTCCACTTGGCCTGAATCGAACGCCTTTGTATGCAAATTAGCTGCCTGTGAGCCGCTCTCGTGCAGCTGTCAAGCTAAAGAGATGTAGAGAGAGAGAGGGCGAGGGAGGGCGAGTGAGGGAGAGAGCCATATGAGTCATATGGTCTTGTTTGTTTCATTGTCTCTTTCTTTGCCTTTGTCTTGTTGGCTTGCATGCATGCATTTTGCGGTTTGTTGCACACCTTTCGTGTGGCTTTGCCATTTTTGGCCTGTTTTTTTTTGTTAGCTACAAATTGTTGGGTGTGAGCGCTGCGCTCTGCGGCCTTTGTGAGTCAAGCTTTAGCAACAAATTAGCATAAGCAAATGATTATTATCTCTCTGTCCAGGCCACACACATACGTTTGTGGAAAGAAAGCAAACGATTTCGACTCTTTGAACATAACAATCAGCTGGAGTTTCGTGTGCTCAGCAGAGGCTTAAAGCGGCTTTAGATTCTTTTCAACATTTAATTGATACATTTCATTTCAGGCATGCGATTTAAGAGTTTTCTTTAAAAGCACTAAATCATATAGGCTTAGTAATTGTTCTATTAGAAATTATATATTGTTTTCTTCGGGCTTAAAGAGTGAGGTCTAGATACATAATGTGTGTCAATAGTTATTCGAATATTAAAAAAATAAATAATTAAAAATAAAATAAATTCAAATTAAAAGTAAATCAACATTAATTTCGAATTTTTGAATTATATTTAATTGTTTCTGTCTTGTTAAAAGTTCTATTAAATTCGTTTCGAATTTTAAAATTATTTTAAAATTAATTTTTCTGTTTTCCATTGAAATTTAAAAAAAAATATATATATTAAATTAGTTTTTGATTTTACAACTATTTAAAAATTAATTTGTTTACTTTCTATTCAGTTAAAGAAATTTGTCTTGAAGAGACAAAAGGAAAAGAAATTTATTTACTTTCAAAATTAAATTCATTTTAAATTATATTCAATTAATAATAATAATTTCAAAGTAATATGAAATCTATAAAATAAATAATTATATTTTAAAATGATATTTAATATGCAAAATGAAATAAAATAAATAAAAATAAAATAAATAATATTTTAAATTATAGATATGCATATTTTATTTTCTTTTGATATTTTTATTTATTTTTTTAGCAATTATAAAGTATTTTCTTATACAGATTTATGTTAGAAAAAAAAACAAATATTTCATAAACTGAAATGCAAATTAATTACAAATTATATTTAACATAATTTTTGTATTAAAACGTTATGAATGAATGCTGTTAGCTATTAAAATTTAGCAACTGATAAATTTATTTAAATTTAAAATTATTTATTTCTATTAACTTTTTTAAACTTAATGAAAAATTTAAAATTTAAAAAAGAAAATACATTTCTAATTTTATTTTAATGCTGTTAAAATTTAACAATTGAATATAATTAAATAATTTTTTGTTTTTTTAAGTTTTTATGTTGATAAATTTTGTATCTCATAATTTTATAAATATTTTTAAATTATTTATATTTATAAATACTTGGGAAAAATCTATTTTAAGACCTCACTCTGTTTGACTCTTTAGCTATTGCATACAGCAGTTACTTGTGCAGCTTGACATTATTTAATTCGTTTTATTTGATTTTGCTTTTTTATTTTACTTTTTTTCTTTATTTAATTGTTTAATTTTACTTCATTGTTACTTTTCTTTTTTCTTCAACAGTTACATTTGATATTTACAGCTAGAGCTTTTATGTGTTTTGCTTGGGTTTTCATCTCATCTCTGTTCGTATGGGAGGAATTCTCTAAATGGGCTAACTTTACAGTATCTTAACTCGAAAACTTATCAATGACTAGTAGACTATGATATTTAGGTGCTTGCTTAGACTATAATAGTTATGATTTATCATTAATTTGCTTTTTAGAAGATTTCAAATGTGTAAGTCGAAGTGAGGTGCATTTTATACAATTGAAATATGACAAACTTTGATATGCTCTAAATGCAGTACAATCTTAGGAGGGAAAACACAAAATATATTTCTAATTGAGTTAAGAGTTAAATCATAGTTAATCGATTCGAATTTGAATTAAAAAAATATGTTTTACATAATTTTTGCTGATTCTCCCTTACTCCAATGCAATATCAACTGATGGACTAAACTTTACACTAAATGAAAATTATATTTTCATTATTATTAATTTTTATAGATTTTTAAGTTAACATTTTATTTGGGTTTTCTTTATTCTTTTTTTTTGTGTTCTTTTCTGACTTAGATTTAACACTTAATATTTACAAAATGTTTAAGTTTTACTTAAATGCGTAGTTTGAGTAGTTTTTACGTCTCATGTAAATAGTTTTTAGTTACAAGAGAAGATTTTGAGTATTTCATGTGTTTCATATTATTTTGCTAATTTTGAAAGATTTTCGATTAGTTTACTTTTTCCATACACATCAATTGAATGAAAGTTTTTATAATTATTTTTATTTTTTTTTTTTTATTTTTTTATAAGTAGCGCAATTTACGCGATTTTTTCTATGAAATTTGGCATAGGATATGTTTTCTTATTTTATTTTCTTTTGCTTCATTTTGCTTGGATTTGATATCAAGTTGTTGCTGCCGTACTTAAGCGAGACGGAAGTGGCCAGCTTTATGGGTGTTCACTGTGCCTAGTTAACTTCCAACACCTTCGGGTGGCCAGCTCCAAGATCCAACGACACCGAAGAGCAGCAGCACCGCTGGCAGCAGCGAGATGAGATGCGAGGGTTGTCTCGAGGCAGCGGCACCTGCAAAATAAATATAGTTTAATATAAAGATTCACTAGAAAAACGCCAACTGCTGCTGCTGCTGCTCTACGCTCTCTAGTTTTACCAATTGTGCTTGACTTGGCTGCGACGGTCTCACGCGACTCCAGGGCCGGTGCACGCTGTTGGCGATCGCTTTCGACGCTCTCCTCGTTGCTCTGCCAGTAGAGCGAGCTGATCTTGGCCACGCACTGCAAATTGCAATCAAAGTCAATTAGTCAAAGTCTGAAGCATGAATGCAATGGACCTACCTTTAGCTTCATGTCGCCATTCTTGAAGTGAAATCCACGCACTCGAAACTCTAGGCCCAGTCGCGCCATCTCCAGGCCATCGCGATTCATTACTATCTTGTCGTACTGCTTGAGATGCTGCTTCTGCGCCGGCTCCCCATTAATCAGCCAGCTCAGGTGGCAGACTGGCTTCGATGGGGCCGAGGTGCAATTAACACGCACAATGTCTCCGATTTGGTAGCGTGGCTGTCCACCCGATATCTTCGGTCCATGATTCGGTGTTACTGCAAATGAGTGAGAGAGAGGGAGAGAGAGAGAGATAAACAGTGTGCAAAAGTTTGCTCAACTTTTTCCAGCATGGGGTCAGGCAATGGCATAATATATATCGTAATTGAATTAAGGACAAAAGCTGGAAATTGAGGCAAGTGCGGGCGAGTGGGAGTCACACACGCTTGCATAATTAAGTCAGGGCCTGAGTGGCTGCTCCTCACATCGAAGAGCCATCAACTAGGACATCAAAAAGCCTTTAACTGTAATTACATACATTTGTAAGTATGCCGCATGCTTTGCCATTGTCATTCTACAGTGGAGCAAAGTCGGGCATTAGAGTGGAAAAATCTAAGAAAAATTACACAAATATGAGAGCAAATTAAACAATATAATGAGATATAAAATAAAATATAGAAAATTTTAAATGAAGCAAAAAATATTCATAAGTTAAAAACAATCTTATTGGCTTAGAATTAGAAATCTATAAAAGACTCACGAAGATGGAGCAAGGAGGAGCGGAAAACTGATACGATAAGCAGATCAAGAATAGAACCAAACCACAGTGGATAGAAAAACAGCGAAGTAAATAGAGAATACTGAATCGAAAGTATGTTATCTTTGCACTTATGAAAGTTTCAAGGCACAAGAATAGTTTCATGAATAGGATATACGAATTAGACTGAGCTAAATTGCTGTATAGCTCTTTATAGCCTGTATGCCTGTGTAGCTATACCTATGGTCCTTATATTCCTGCCTTTATACGTAAGCTCTTTCTAGTTCCTATTTCCCATATTCCCTCGTATAATTAGCAACGTAAAGTTTTACTCCAATATGTTTTGGGCGCATAACGCTGACCTACTTAACCTATAGAAATTTTTCGAGTTAACCCTTTCTATAAGAAAAGCTCTATAATTAATTTGTTTCATATTTTTTCTCTTATGCCATTTGCCCCATTGTGACGGCGCGACACGTGTGCGCTTAACTCAGGTTCTTTTAGTAGCTATGTTTGCTTGTGATTGAGAACGAAACAGAGAGATATTTGTACAAAGAGAGAGAGAGAGTGGCAGAGAGAGAGAGTGAGAGTGTGGGTATGTGGGGAAGAGTAAGTGAGAGTATGTGCTCTAAGCGCAGTTATTTAATTTTAATGAGCCAAGGAAATTGAAATATTTTGTTGCTCTGCACTGGCCGCTGCTGGGTCAGCTGGGCAGCAGTGCTTTAACACTGATAGAGTGAGAGAGGGAAAGGAGAGAGAGAGGGAGAGGGAGAGCATGAGGGCAGTTGGTGAGCTCGTTTTGCGCATTTTGTTTTATTACTTAACATGCAGCTTCGCCTATTCGGTTTACTTTTGTGCCCGTTGCGTGGCCATAATGAAAGCCATGTGGATGCTGGATGCTGGATGCTCAGCATGGGCAAGGAATAAGGATTGGGGCATACTTAAGATTTATGTTGAGATTTGTGCCAGTAAAATACAAAACATGGCGCACAGACCTGCACACAGAGCGCATACAGAGGAGTGTGAGTGCGAGAGGGAGAGCGAGAGCGAGCGGAAGACAGAGCAGAGTCCATTTCATATACGCATACGAAATGCTTATTCAAAGTTTATTTTAGCGTGTATGTGGAGGCGTGTGTTTTTTTTTTTTTTGGTGTTGTTGTTAAGCCAGCTGGCTATGGCCACGGCGCTGACTCTGGCCATGGCAAGGACTAACGCCCACAAACACTCGGCCACACTCGCGCGCTCATTGCTTAGCGCTTTTGGGCATATGCGGGCACAAGACATGAGAAAAAACAAACAAGCGTGAGTGGTTGGCGTGGGCATGCTAGACTAGCGAATACCCTAAAATTGTATCATATACAGACATACATGTAAAGCAGATCTTTGGAATTCAGAAATTTTATACCTAAAAAATCTAAAAAAAAATCTAAAATTTAAGTCATGTTCTTAAAACTATCTATATATTGTGAATGTTCTGACTAACATATATCCTATATAAATACACGAGATCATGTATATGTGAAATGTTTATTTAACGGAGTCTAAATAAAAGGAAAAAGTCTCAAATCATTATGGATTGTAAAAGAAAATCAAAATTAAAATTTATAAAAATTTTAAAAGAAAAAAATTATATCGGGTTATTATATATATTTTAATGTGAGAATTATCTTTATTGAAAATTCAATTTTTGTTTAAATAAAAGAAAGTGAAATCTAAAATATATCGATTTTAATCGATATTAAACGAGTTTAATCGATGTTATGTTAATAAAAGAAATATAAAAGTGAGATCTAAAATATATCCAAATAAAAGATATATAAAAGTGAAATCTGCAATATATCGATATTAATCGATTTCATTTCATAATAAAAATATTTTGCATAAATTTCAATTAAGCTTGTTTAAAACTAAGCTACAAAATTTCAAGCTTTAAGCAAATTCAATTTGAATGAATTCAAAAAAGCACCAAACTAACTGCTAGAGAACTGAATTAAATTCTATTAGATCTATGTAAGAAAAATAACTTAATTATCAATAATATATATAATTAATTAACATTTAAACTAAGCAAAGAAATTTCTAACTTCAATAATATTTATTTTGAATGTATTCAGACAAACAGTCTGACTAACGACTACTGATATATCACATCTGGATTAGATTCTTTTAGATATACATACAGTATATATATATTAGTTATGAATAATATATATAATTAGCTCACATCTAGCACGCCACAAACATGTACCGTCAAACAGGATACCCAGCTTAGCCGTTCGGCATTCGTTGGTTCCGGGTATAAAAAGGCACAAAAATGGAAAGAAAGGAATCAAGTCAAGTGTGGCGCCCCCTGGCGTCCAGTTAACGCCCACTGTGAGGCAGCGGCGAGGCAGTCAAGTGTTTGTATGCATTATAAATATACCATGCCAAAACCAAAGAGACGAGTGAAGAGCGAGAGGGAGAGTGTGTGAGGGAGAGAGAGAGAGTGAGTGAGAGAGTGAGTGAGAGACAGAGCTTGTGCAATAAAAAGTGGCGTAGAATTTCTTGTTTCATTTTAGTCAGCCTCTCACAAATTTCATAATATTTGCAGCTGCTCGTGTGTGTGCGGGTGTGTGTGTGTGTGTGTAAGCTCTTCCATAAAATAAAATTAATTTTTAATGGTTTTCAAAAAAAATTAATTTTCTTTAGAAGCTGCTGGTGTGGGCGTAGGGAGTTTGTGTGAAGTTTTTGTTGTGGCTTCGCATGACAGAGACAGAAACCGGACCTGAACCTGAACCTGTAGCCCAGACATAGGTTTTAGCTTTGGCAGAGGATATGTGCTTAGTCGCCTGGTCGCCCAGGCGGGCTTCGTTGCTTATTTGTAATTTATAAAGTGAAGTTTACTTTATTTTTCTTTTTTTTTTAGTCAGAATTTCAATTTAGTGTGTGTGTGTGTGTGTGGGTGGTAAGTCGGCCTGCCATGTATGGATAATATGAAGCTTTATAAAATATGACCACACACACATACATATGAAAATGGCACTCGGTATAAATGCGTGCATATTTAAATGGATGGCAATTGCATTTGGCTTGTAAATTGCATTTCTGTTTGACTTCCACTGCCATGAGATTTGTATTTATCCAAAAAAAAAGAAAATGCGGAGAAAAGAAAAATTGTTTGAAAATTGAATTGAAAGAAAATTGGTTTCAATGTGGGTCACACACACACACACACACACACACACGCACACAGACACGTTGCAATGTGTTACAGTTACTTGGGCATTTTAATTCAACTCTAATCGCATATAAATTTCATGCAAGGGACGGCTCATGGATTACCAACAGAAACAGTTTGCATAACTTTGATTTCTCTGAAAGTAACAATTTCAGTTTATTATTCTTGGCCTTTACAGCAAAAAGCAATTAATAACTATCTAAATAACAATTTGCGGTAGCATGTGGTAGCTTCGTATGTAAAATGAAAAGATTTAGTTTTATTGATAGTATAGACATCACAGAGAGAGAGAGCTAGAGAGAGAGCTAGAGAGAGTGAGAGAGAGAGAGAGAGAGAGAGAGCGAGAGAGAGCGAGAGAGAGCGAGAGAGAGAGGAAGAGAGAGATGTGTCTCATATCATGCAGAGAGCGTGTTTCTCTGTCTCGTTTTATATTTGATTTTCCATTTTATATGAAGTTCTTATGAATCATTCAGAAGAACTTCTGAATCGTATAGAAATCATTCAGAAGAACTTATGAATCATCTAGAAATCATTCAGAAGAACTTCTGAATCGTATAGAAATCATTCAGAAGAACATCATATAAGACAAAAAATATGACCTCTTTCTTTCATACTTCTTCTATTTCTTTATAAACCATATTCCATGAAATTCATTTCCAATTGTTTAATCTTTTATCTTCAAATTTTGAATTTATTTGCTTGATTATCATTATTTTATTTTAAAGTTATTTATTTAATATTTCTTTTATATAATATTTTTGGTTAAGTTCGAGTTTATCAAGCTGATAACAATTTATATATTATTTATTTAATTTTTTTTTTTATATAAATATTTTTGTGGAGCTTGATGAAAATACATTTAAATAATTTGATTTTTCATTATATTTTTATTTTATTTTTTTATTGATATTATAATTTAATAATTATTTATTATTTGAGCTCGCTAAAAATCATATATTTTTAAAATTTTTATACCCTGAACCCATTGAAAAAGGGAAATCAGGGTATAATAGTTTTGTTGTAATATATTTTGGATATTTTTTCGATATATTTATAAACAACTTTTTTGAATATAACGATATTAATAATTAAAAAAATAAATAAATAAACAAATAGAAAATGAAGAAGCACATTTATTTATATTATTTTTTATGTGTTTCAAAATTTTTTTTTTTTTAATTTATTAGTAAAATAAATATTAAATTATAAAAATATATGAAGAATAAAAAGTAATTTTAAGTGTTTTCATAACTACATTTTAATCTTTGTTTTATGTATATCTTGTATAATATTGTTTGAGCATTATCTCATTAATATATGGCTCTCCGTTATAATTATTCAATTAATTTTCTGCTATTTCCATTTGTATTTCTACTTAATTTAATGTATTTTTCCATAGACAAGCTCCCTCTTTATACTTAATTTCAAATTTTGCTCTGCATACATATATTTATATATTTTTATTTATTTCACACTCTTTGTCTGACTGTTCAGATCAAAGACCTTTCACACACACACACACACACACAGAGAGTCACACATGCACCTCTGGGCAGTTGGTCTGATAATTGTTTTCATATTATATGGCTATTTTTTAAGCCAACGCCATATTGTCGCACTTTAGTTTTATTTGTCGCATAAATCTAAAGGCGCCCCGCAGCACACACACACACACACACACACACAGAGCGAGACATGGGTGTGTGCGTGGCTAGTGTGTTTGCAATTTATTCTGGTAAAAACTCAGCACGCAATGCCAACAACAACAGACCAGCAATAACAACAACAACAACGATATTTTGGACCTGCGGCGTCGGCTGGCAGAACGAAGAGGCCAACTGAGAGTTAGTGGCAGGAGGCAGCAGGCAGGAGGTCGAAGCAGGACGCGGACAGAGCCCAGAGCCAGACCATGTGGCCAGGCAGTCGAGCTGGCTGCAATAAGTCGAGCGCTGGCTGGCCGGGGGACTGGGGGGAAGGCAAGCAAGCAGCAAACATGGAACACGGCTCAAGTATATTTCGAGCATTTTCCTATGACTAAGCAGTTTGGACTTTTTTTTTTCTTTTCTGGTTTTCTTTTGATCGCATTTTGGCTGCTCGTTTGCTACCTTTTGTGCAGCCAAAAAGAAAAGCAGCAAAAAGATGGCAAATCCTGGCGAAAAGGTGAAAAAGCGTCTAAGGCAAGCAGCAGCATAGCTGCCTACAGGCAGACAAATGCCAGCGACAATAACAATAACAACAACAAGAACAAGAAAAACTTGGGAGCATTTTAAGTGGCAGCAAGGAAAAGGGGGAAACAGCTGAGTGGGCGGGGCGGTGCGCTCAAGCTGCGCATCTAGTCAGCACTGGGCACAGCTGGGGGTGCCTTTTAATATGCTGCGGTATGTTCTTTCCTTATATTATTTATTTTGTTTCTCTACCCATTTACCTTTTACTTTCTTTTCTTCCACAGTTTTTTTGTTGTTGTTGTTGTCAGGTAAGCGCACTTTGCAGCTGCTGTAAAGCAGGCGATAAGCTGGGCCAGCGCTAGGATATTGCGAATTGGGCCACTTGATCTATATGCAAAGCCTGTAAGTGTGCCAGTGTCTGTATCTGTGTGTCTTTGTGTGTGTGAATTATGCACATGTTGAGCCTTGAATCGCAAATTTCTGGCTGGCTATTAAGTGTTTCCTCAAAAATGTTTCATAAGCATTTGCAACCTATGAATGTGTAGCCGGCTAAACAAGCCAACTGGAGCTGTCTATAGAGTGGCGCAGATATGCAATTGAAATAAAATATTGTTTTAATGTGGCAATAAATTAGGCAAGCTTACAGGCTGAAAGCCTGTAAACTCGACTCTTCAAACTATCTGCAGTCTGAAATGGTTCGCTTTTAAGCAAAGCGCAAAAATGTTTGCACAACTTTTGCCGAGAGTCTGTGGGAATTTCTCTTAGGTAGCCGAATAGTTATGAATAACAAAAATGTATGTAAAGGATTTAAGAATAAAAACATTTGGCAGCAAATGTTGCCCAGCATTTCAATTCTGAGAGGTTATTTTTATAGAAGAAAACAATTTTTGGGAAAATAATAAATAATAAAAAAAAATTATATATGTGACCATATATAAAAATATATATTTATGTAATATATAAAAACAATGCATATATTCTATATATGGTAGAATTTAATAACAAAGCCTATTCGCTTTCGTGCACTCTCACTGCCATTGGTGTAATGTCTCCGAATGCTGTTCAATTTTGTTATGATTGGCTCTCACCGTTGCAGTAGTGTTAGTGTGAGGCTGAGAGCTTGTTAGTGTTGGTGTAAAAATATCTGACTGAGCTTGCGTATTGGCTGCATGTCGCATTATCAAAGAGTGTGAGAGAGTGAGACAAATATATGTGTAGCTGAATGCATCACTATTGCTGGGCTAGGCTATTGCTGAGTTAGAGCGTGAGCGAGCTTAGACGCTTCACGCAGATTTGTTATGATCTAATTGGACGAAGAGAGCGCAACTAGAAATTCACAGGTTGAGCAAGCACAGAGTGGAAGATAAGCAATCATTTCGAGAGATCGCTTTTGAATATAATTCAATTACTAATTCTAACTGAATGATTTTTTTTTTTTTTGCATTGTTATAACAGGCCAACTTAACAAGTTTCAACCTCGTTCTTTTAAATCAAAAAAGACTATAAATGCGCTGCAATATCTATTGGTTAACTGCTCTATAAAAATGGTCATGCGCTGTTCCTGTTGAGCCGTTCGCAGTCACTTTTGAAATTTACAGTTCATTAGCGAGGCCATCTCCAGAGGAGTTAACGAAATGCATTGGGTTGCGTTGGGGGGGTTCGCAGCTATAAATGTCTTGCAGTTTGCTGCGTGGCCACTCAAAGCTCATAAAAATCACATTTAATTTTTTTCTTTCTTGTTCGTACGCTCCACATACTGCCTGGAGAGCAGGGGAATGGGGTACTGGGGGACTACCAATGGGCACACAGGCTCTTATGCGGGCAATTGCTTTTTATATTGTAAAATCGATAAGCGATCACATTATAAGTATATGGGCAGGCGAGAAGAAACTCAGCAGGCAGCGCAGTGCCAAAGTGAGTTATATGTATGTTTGTGCCTTAAAGTGCACTTAACCATAAATTCACACACACACAAAGAGGGAGAGAGAGAGAGACAGAGAGAGAGAGCGAGAGAGCGAGAGGGAGAGAGAGAGTCCGGAATAAGGAGACAGTGCATATGCAGTGCGCCTCGCGCTTGGCTTGCTCATTAATTATAAAACAACGCGTTTTACTTTTATTTCTGAGACAGCAGCGACAAGGACACAGGCAATGGAATAACAGCGACTGTAACTGTAGCATGTAACTGTAACTGGTTACTGTAATGTTTTCTTAACTCAAACATGCCCTCAACGACGCACAGCGCCGCAGCCGTATTGTGCATTAAAAATCGTTGCCATATGTAAAGGCAAAGATAACAAGCGAAAGGACGAGGTTCGCGGCTCTGGGGAAATGCTGGCAACTGCTGAGTGGATAACAACAACAGCAACAACAACAACTACAACAACAACTGTCGCGATTCGAAATGCCATTGCAGCCTTTAAGTCGTTTCCGAAGCGCGTTCGTCCAATGCGGCGTATGAGTAATGGATGCAACAGCAGCAGCAGCAGCGCAGCAGCGCAGCAGCAGCAAAGAGCAAAGCCAACAGAGGGCGCTTTTTGACCGCAGCAGCTGCAAAAGAAGAAGAAGAAGAGCAGAAGACGAGCGCCAGCATAATGTAAATTTCAATTGGTAAGAAGCGGCGTGTAAGCAGAGTAGTGAAAAAGGAAAAGCGAATCCCTGCCGGACTTTTGGTTTACCACGGAGGCAAATAAATGACAGAGGGAGAGCGTGATGAGGGAGGAGACGGAGATAGTGAGGGAGCTGCCAAAGGACAATGTGATGTATTCCAATTCCAATTAGATAGGGGCGCAGGCATGCCACAGCATATTCCAATCAAATCGAAGCAGAGACAATTGTTTAAGGATTTGCTGCAATGCATGCTTAAAATATGATTTAGCAGTTAGCAACGGTGAGGCACAGTGGGAACCGAAAGATAAATATGACTGACAAAAATAAATAAATAAAAATAAATAATTAAAATAATATATACAAAATATATTTGATATACAAAAAATAAATTAATCTATAAAAAATATATTTTATGTACAAAATAAATGATGAGGAAATATGAATTAATAAATATTTATGCATATCTGCATTCATTATCGTTTTCCACAATGTTCTAGGTAGCTCAAACCTCAAAAATGAAATTTAAAAAATATTTATGACTCTTTTTAGAGATCACAGAAGCATTCTTCAAATATAAGTATTTAATGCTCTTTTCTTGCGCATAATTGAAGATTTCTGTCCCACTGTGCTGTTGTCAAGTGGGTTCCAGGAAAACACGGAGTAAACGCACTAAAGCATATTTTATGGCTCACTTGCAGCAGCAGCAACAGCAGCACATAAGTAAGATGATGTGAGGCATGGGGAGAGGCACTCAAACGACGGGAAGAATGATGATGCTGCTGCTGGTGGTGGATGCTGCTCCTGCTGCTGCTGCTGCTGCTGCTACTCCTGCTCCTGCTGCTGCTGCTGTTGATGATGAGTCGCCAGCTTTGCCCCTTTTGGTTCGATTTGCCATTGGCCGCCCACTCACAGCTCTTTGGGGACACTGGGGACTGCAGACTGGAGACTGTAGCAGCCTTAATTTTTTTTTTTTCTCTTTGTTTTCTTGCTCTTATATACATATATACATTTTTTTTTGTGCTCATCGTGTCGAATGTCGCCCAATTGGCAGCCCCGGACATTGTTTAATATGCAAAACCATTTCCGCCAACATTCCGATGCGTCGCAGTTGATGGTCTTAGGGGTTTGTTAGAGAGAGATAGAGAGTGAGAGAGAGAGAGAGAGCGCGCGAGCATGAGGGATTGCCAAAGGCTGCCAAATCAGCATGAAATGTGCTTAAAGTGGGCAGCAGAGCTAAAGATAATGATGATGATGCTGCTGCTGCTGATGATGATGATGGGGATGATGATAAAGATGTGGATGTGACTGGGAATGTGGTTGCTCTCCAAGGCATTCGTGGCTGCTGCACATATTGATAACTGTTTGATTTTTTATGAGTTTATAAATTTGTGATTAGCTACAGGCTATCAGCCGGCGGCGGCGGCGGCTGCTGCTGTGGTTTTTGATTGAGTTGAGCGTGAGCGTGGGTTGGCGTTGCGGTTGCCTGGCGTAAATTCCAATAAAATTCTAAGCCACACAGCAGCGATGCTCAGCAACGCCCAAGCACTTTGCATATGCATGTAAATGTAATGCCAAGTTTTTCCGAGTGCTCTTAGCATGGAGCATCAAGACAAAAGGCAATGGCTGCCAGTCTCACCAGCAGCCGCCAGCCGACAGATGGCGCTTTTGTCTTAACCCATTTCTGTTGTCGCTTTTCGTTTTTTTTTTCTTTTCTTTTTTTTTTTTTTCAACTCAACTAAATCGCACGACATGAAAACATAATTTTACTTCAAATTGCAATGACAGTTGCAGCAGCCACGCCCACACACTTGCAATTGCAAAAGCATCAGGGTTTCACACACACACACACACGTGTAGAGTTGTCCTGCTGGGGAGTCGCATTCACATATATGCAGCTCTCTTTCTCTCTCTCCCTGTTGCCTTTTGTTATGGCAACTGCGACGAGAACGACTGCGAAAAATTCCATTTCAATTGTTTGCTTAGCTTATGCAGTTGTGTTAAGCAAAAATGAGAGAAGAATAAAAAAATGGAGAAGTAGAAGTGAATGGAACGCAAAGGCTTTAAAGCCAAGCCGTTGACTGAGACTGAAGCTGAGGCCAAGGCAAAAAATGCATGCAGCTCGACAGAAATTTCATTATGCTCGCAGGCGACAAGTTGCAAGGTCTCAGCAGTGGCAAAAACAATTATGATATTGCTTTGACTGAATTCTCTCCCACTCACCCTCTCCCTCTTCTCTCACCTGCTTAGAAACATTCAACTTTTGCAGGGGCACTCAAAATTCGTCTCTATGGCATATGTAAAACTCTCGGAATCTGTTGTCAACTCGGCGTTTACAGCCTTTGCCTCTGCAGCTTCCTTCAACTTCTGACAGCTTTTTGTCCAGATTTTCCTGATTTTCCAATTGAAATTGCGAATGTGAAGCATGCTGCTCTTGCTGGAATCTGTGTAACAGAGATGGATTTGATCAGCAACAGTCCTGCTCATTTATGTATCCACCTGCATGCCTATGAGCTGAGCAGAGATATGCAGAGACTTTCGACATTTTAGATGCAGCTCATCAAGAATTTGTGGCACAATACTTCGAAATGGTGAACAGGATTGGAGCGTGAGGTCTGTGCTAACACTTTCTAACTGTTCTTAGCGAGCTCGCTCCTATGCAGGCAGCAACGATCTATGTTTTGGTTTTGAGATCTCCTGCTCCGAATTGTCATAGTATAGAGTAAACGAGAGTTTACCGGGTTCACGGGAACTCCTCAACGCTAAACTGTCAGACGAAGAGAGAAACGGAAGCAAAATAATTCTCCTGCTCAGACTAAGAGCGTGCGTGTATGCTCGTTTGCTGTTTCTCTCTGAATCGAATGAGAGAAGTGAGTAGAACAATTGATATTTACGAACTAAGGTCTATATGTCTCTTCAGATAGCGCGAAGCCTCATATTAACTGCCAACTGGAGTTTTCAGAGCAAGAGTCGAAATTGTAGCAATATAACTCGCATAATATAAACAAATATATTTTAAAAATCATTATACCCAAATTTCTCATTTTCAATGGGTTCAGGATATAAAAATATCGCTAATAACAAAGAACATGAAGATGTTCATAAGACAGGTAACTAATGTTGGCCTTGCGAATTCAACTACAAGCCAGAATTCAGCTTGGACAGTCGTAGTAGTAGTCATAGTCCTTCTTTCCCCACTGCATCACTCCTGCCTTTGTATATTATTTTTGGTGGCCATGACAATTATGTTGCACATCTTTTGCAGTACTTTGGGCAGCAGTAAGAGTAGCAGGAGGAGCAGCAACAGCAGCAGCGGGAGTAGCAACAGCAGCAGCAGGAGTAGCAGCAGGAAAAGAGCAGGACTAGCAACAGCAGCAGCAGCAGCAGCAGGAGTAGCAGCAGCAGGAGCAGCAGCAGCATTGAAGCTCACTTGCAGCTGCCATTCAACAACATTGTTGACTGCTGTGAACCATTAGCATTTTAATTAAATTTTTGTTGTTTCACACATTCACAGAGCGTGTGTGAGTGAGAGAGAGAGAAAGGTAGATAGGGAGAGGCCAGGGGACTTCAGGTATTTTTTTTGAACTGTTTTCAATAAAGTTGGCAACTTACCCACAACGGTCATTGTCTCCGACTCAGAGACGGTATTGAAGGCGGGCGCCTCGCCAGAGACCTCGCAGCGATAAAGTCCAGAACTTTGGAGCGTTACGCGTCGCAGCATTACCTGCGTGTCCGACGAGTTGCGCAACTGCAAAGAGAAAGTGAAGAAAACGAAAATCGAGAGTGAGAAATGTTTGTTAAATATATTTTGTTGGCAAATGGAAATTCAAATAAATTATAATGCCATGACTCGACAAGGCAGCGAGCGCAAAGTGAAGGCAATTAGATTTACAGATTTTCGCATTCTCAGCCCGAGCTGAGAGTGAAAAATTAAGATTGATGATGATTTTTGTTGCTCAAAATAGACGAGAAAGTCCAAGCAGCAGCAGCAGCAAGGGGCAGCAGACTGTTAATAGAAGTGTATGTATTATTAGTTTAAGCTGCAAAACTCTTGCGGCCTGTGGGCGTTGATACAAAAGCACAAGTCATAAACGAAAGCCAAAGAAAAACACATGCAATGAAATATCTAGAAACAATCGCAACATTCTACAGTTACGCATGAGAATGTAAGTGGAAAATGGAAGTGAAGATGGCTAGATGGAGGCTGATAGATGGGGGCTGCTAGCTGTAGTAGTGGATGTTGTAAAAGTCACTCAACATCTTTGCCAGAAACAATTGCAGTCAAGTTCTTTAAGTTGCAGTTTTATTATCACACACACACACACACACACACACACACACACACACACACACACACACACACACACACACACACTTGCACACACTTGCACACTTTTACACACACACTTGCAAGTGCTTGGGCAAAGTTTTCATTTCTTTCCATTTTACCCGAAAAACTTGTCGAGCAAATTTTTATGAAAATTCTTGACTCTTCTTCTTGGCCAGCTCTGTTCTGGCTGCTGCTGCTGCAAACAATCACAAAAGTCACGTTCAACATTATTTTTGGTTTGTTGCTTGCTTCTGCCAGCTACTCCTGCACCAGCTCCGCCTCCTGCTAGCCAGCATTTGCTCTCTTACAATGACTGCGAACTGGCTTTTGTTTATTTCTTTTTCTAGTGCTTAAGCCGATTCCGAACCCAGATAGAATGCAAGTCTTCCATGCCAATTCCTATGAGCGCTCAAGTTGTCAGCGCTCGCTGCACACACAACACACACACAAGCTAAGGCCACAATTCAAATTGGAGAGACAGGGAGAGGGGGAGAGAGAGACAGTGTGGGGAGAGAGAGACAGTGTGGGGAGAGAGGGAGAGAGCTAAGCAGCGCTTTTTGCATTTATTGCATTTTTCCTTTGATACGTGCGCATTGCCATTTTGTTTATGATGGCTGCAACAAAATGCAATGCGAACAATTTATTGTGCTGCTCGTGAGTACGTTTTATGCAGGTGGCAAAAGTATTTATGCGCTAAAGCGGCATACCTGTTGAGAGCAGGCAGACAAAGCTAAGATTAACTTACAAAGTAAAGCAAATTTGAAAGCCATCAAATCTGTGAGTGAGTCGCCTTAATTGGATTGCTAGCTACACACACACATATCGCCTCTCGCCTCTCATACACTTTAAGCACATTTGAAGTATCAGCAATTATCTTAAGCAAACCGCAAATCGAAGTCGCTTAACAACCAGCCGAGCCTTTTTACCAATCACGCAGACGAACATAAATATCTGTTACACCCACATCCATACACACACACACACACTCGCACACAACTCTTTCATGTCTAAATGTAGACATTCACGCCTACGCATTACGCACAGGCCAAGCAGCAGGCCGAGCAGGAGGCCAAACAGCAGACTGAGCAGCAAGCCGGCCAAGGCACGCACAGGCCATAAAAAAATAAGTCGCGTTGGCATTGCTCATACGCCGCGTTAGCCATACGTCAATTGCTCACGTCTTTGCTTTGCCTCTCTTTTTTTTGTGGCCAATGAAAAAAAATAGTATTTAAGGGTATAATGATTCATGGGCAGTAGTAGGCGTGGCAGTGATCATAGGAGATATATTTTCTGGATAAGTCCTAATATAAAGATCATAATAAAGCATATACTAAAGCTCATTAGAACAGCACAAACAGAGACAAGACGCTGCCCAAACGCAGCCTACGTAGAGTAAGCGCAGCTAAAGCAGAGCTCAAGCAGAGCTCAGGCAGAGGCTAAGCAGAGACCAATCAGAACTCAAGCGCAGCCTTAGCGCAACCCAACACAGCGCAAACGAAGTCGAAGCAGAGCCTAAGCGTAGCCCAAGCAGCGCAGCCGAATCGCAGCCCAAGCCGAAGCCAAGTGCAGCCCTAGCAGAGGCTAAGCGTAATTCAAGCGCAGTCCAGCACAGTTAAAGCAGAGCTCAAACAAAAGCCAAACGCAGCTCAAGCAGGAGCAAAGCTCAATTCAAGCAGCGACCAAGCAAGCAGAGGCCGAGCGCAGCCAAAGCAGAAGCTAAGCAGAGTGGAAGTAACGAAAGCGTAAGCACAGCGCAGACCAATCAAAGGCCAAGCGCAACTCAAGCAGCGGCCAAGCGCAGCTCAAGCTATGCCCAAGCGCTCCGTAAGCAGAGGCCAAGCGCAGCAAAAGCAGAGGCTAGGCATAAAGCAGAGCCAAAACAAAAGCTAAGCAGAGACGAAGCCTAACTCAAGCGCACACAAAGCGCAGACCAATCAAAGGCCAAGCGCAACGCAAGCTCTGCCCAAGCGCAGCCCAAGCGCTGCTCAAGCTCTGTCGCTATGCTAACTGCATAATTTGCAGAGGCGAGCATATGCATGTGTATATGTGTGTGTGTGCATTAGAGAAGCGTGTGGAATGGAGCGAAATATAAACTTTGCGCACAATTGAGGGTATTTTCTAGTCGAGCTGTGGCAATTTGAACACGCTCACTTGTTTCAGTTACTCAGGGCAGAGGCATGGGCAGAGAGGGGAGCGCAAAGGCAAGCCGTGCTGTGCTGTCAACAAAATGCCACACAAAAGTAGACGCACTTAAGTGCTTTAGCAAATTATTATTATTATTATTAGAGACGGGCATTTGAGGACTGAGCATTGAGGATTGGCAGCTTTAAGTGATTTTGGCCTCGGCAACCTTTTCAATCGCAATTGAAATTGAGTGACGTGTACAATGTACGTTAAAGAGCTCAGACCGCAACGTGACCTAAGCTAACCCAGCACACACACACACACACACAGTGAGAGGGAGAGAGAGAGGGAGAGTAACAAACATTTTTATGGCTAACAAAAAATTACATCAACATTAAATTAAAGTTAAATGGCAAAACTACGTGGCAAAGGCAAACTACAAAATTGCAACAAAATGTTGTTGTTGTTGTTGTTGTTGTTGCTTGGGCAATTACATGCTCTTTGCAAATAATCATTATGAGTTGGCCGTAACAGTAAATTTTGTGGCAACATCTCTTGCGCCCTTCTAGCCAAAATAAAATTTGAAATTAAATTTCCTTTTAGTTTCTTTTTTTTGCTGCACCTGTTGAGGTGGGTAATTGGGTTGGTTTCAGTTTTTTTTAATACTCACATCGATGTTAACGCCGGGCAACGGAAATGCCTGTCCAGGTGGCTTGTCGCGCGGCACATAACGGTAGATCTCATGTCCATCCTTATACCATTTAACGGAATACAACGATTCACCATCCAGCGAATAGCGACAGCCCAGCACCGCGCTCTTTAGCCGCATTATGTGATTGGGTATCTTCACCTCGGTCATTGTCAGCGAGCTGCTGATATCTGCAATTAGTGAATGAAAGCGATACGTCATTTAGTTTTAGCTGCTAGAATTCGCAATTGTTTCGGCTAGCCCTCACTCACTCTCCCATCCACTCACTCTCCCACTCTCTCTCTCTCTCTATGCTCTGCCTGGTCATAAAATCTTCTTTGCCAGCTCTATCTAAGGTAACTTGGCTCCCTTTTATGATCTGCTTCCCTGCTTCTCCTTCTCACCCTCCTCTCTTCACTCTTTTAACGTTAACTTTTACTGCCAGCCCAGTTAGCTGCATCGTGCATGGCCCACATTTCTTCTTCATATTGTTGTTGCTGTTGCTCAAATGCTATAATCGTGAGGATTTATTAAAAAGCTTACGAGCACGAGCTACCAGCTCTAGCATGGACAAGTTATATGTTATAGCAGCGAATAACGCTTAACTATGCATGCAATTTTCAAGTACCAAACATAAATTCTAACGAACGAAATTCTGCGAAGGTTTCATCAATTTTTGATAGCCAAATAGCTAAAGCAATGCAAGCGAATGGCTGATTGGAAATATTTCTTAGCTGATATAATATAAAGTAAATAACGATGAATTTAAGTCGTAGAATATTTTCTTAATCTTTACTTTAACGGTGCTTAAAGTTCGTAAAGAAATGAAAATTATTCTTAATAAATATATCTAATCTTCGATGATGTCAGACATTTTTAATCTCTCTAAAATACCTCCACAATTATTATAAATTTATAAATGCAAATAACAGAAGGCAAATGAATATGCTATATAGAAACATTTTCAAGTAACTGAGCTTGGATTGCAAATGGAATTTACAGCAGTTCAGATTATTTTAGATTTCCATAAATATTTGTGAAATTGAAATTTGTTTCTTAAATGTCACAAAATGTTGGGCATATTCAATCGATTTTCGAACGCATATGCATAGACGCCTAAATGCCATTTCCAGTCATGGGCTAAGCCAGAAAAATGGCTGTAGGAAAAGGCATACCGCCAGCCATATTTTGCATGTAAAATAGAAAGTGCAGTCGGGCAGCATAACAAAAATAAATCTAAAAAAAAAAAAAAGAGAATGAAAGTCCTGCCGGCTGTCACATGAATTATGCCTGCACGACTGCATATGCAGCGACTGCCGGCAGCTAAGGGCGCTGCTCCAATATTACAAATCGTCTGACCAAAAGCAAAAAAAAAAAGCATATATAGAAATAGCTATGGCCTAGAGACGAAAGCACGTCACTGCAGTCCACAATTCACACAGAGCTAGATATAAACGCCCAGCCATTTTTCGAATGCTATAATAAAAGCAACGCCAAAGCGTTTAAATCACACAAAAAATAATACAAAAAACAAATAAGAAGGCTCTAGTCGAGAATGATTGACTACGAGATACCCTGCAAAAAATAAACTAATACTTCTTTATGCACGTGTAAGCGCGCGCTCTGCCAACTGCGCAGTTGGGGTGGCTTGAAGATGGGTTGAGCATCTATAGCTCCATTGCTAGATGAACGATCTTCATGAATCATAATAGATAGCATTCAAATGTGTCTATTTGCCTAAGTGCAAGTCTCTAGTATTTGTATGACGATTTTTTGTTCAATTTTGGGTGGCTGGGGCCAAATTTGTGGTCGATATCCAAAATCTAACAAAATTCGAAATTTTATTAAATTAATATCTATATATATGCAGAAGACTTGGAAACTCTAGCTCTAAAGCTGAACGAGATATAATGTTTTAGCTAATGCTCGATAAATATTTGAACCTAATAACTCTTAAACGGAAATAATTATCGATTCGCTAAAACAAAGTCGGACTATACATGGACCCAACACAAATAGAATGAAGTCTCTAGCTCTACCAGTTTCTGAGATCGACGCAGTGGGATATGGCTATATCGACTCAGTTCGTCGCGCTGATCAAGAATATATATACTTTATGTGGTCTGCCACGCCTCCAACTGCCTGTTACGTACATTCAACCAAAGCATTATACCCAACTTGTTCTCCCATTTTCAATGGGTATAAAAAAAAAAGTAAAAAATTCTCATATTTGCTTTTACGACATTTTGGCGCGTTGAAGTTTCACGTTTTATGATTGCACGGCAATTGCAGTAGCAGCAGCAGCAGCAGCAGAGGCAAAGGCAGCGACAGCAGCAGCAGCAGAGGCAGTTGACCAGCGCAATGAAACGCCAACAGTCAGTCAGCAGCAATTGGCAGTTGCTTTGTGGCAGTTGGCAGTTGGCAGTTGGCTGTTGGTAGCTGGCAGCTGCTAGCCGTTGGTAGTTGGCATTGCCATGACATGGACACACCTACTTATTTAATATACAGCTATACTTTTCATTTGCAGCGAGTGTGTGGGGGGGCACAAGAAAAAAAAAACAAACATTTGTAAGCGCGCGCTCTCTCTCTCTCTCTCTTGCTCGCTCCCTCTGTGTGTGTGTAACGTATACGCCGCGTGCGCCACCCGTTGAATTTATCACATTCACATGCAAATTGCGCCAAACGACCTTATTATGCAAATTGCCAACTGCAAATGGAGAACGAAATTGATTTTCCTGCATTTCAACTACAACAACAACAACAGCTGGAACCTGCGCCCACATATGTGTGTGTGTGTGTGCTCCTTCATATGTCGATGGCAATGACGATGGCTCTTTGCTACCTTCCATGCATGCCCTCACGTCGCAACCGCAGAGCGTCAGAGCTGCTTGGCTGCGTACCTTGCGTCTAGCTCCTGTGGGCGCCAAAGGACAACGACGGCGACAAATGGCGAATATATTGAGCTGTCACACCAAGCCCAGGCACAACAGTCGAAGGCAAACACAAACACACACACACACACACACACACACACACACACACACATTGGCATAATATTGAACAATGTGCACACACGCCCTCACAGCTCACAGCTGAATCTGAATCGGAATCGCGACTTTTATATAACAAAAAGAAGCAAACTTGCAAGCCAGACAGTAAAAAAAAAAGGTGAAAACCACAAAATGAGTTAGTTGTTTGGCAGTCAGCGTGTGTTGTTGTCTCTTTACATTTGGCCAACAACAATTTATGGCAGATATCATAAAAAATAACAACAGCAGAGCGAAATATATATGTATGCATGTATAAGAAAGGATAAACATAAAGCGAAAAACTCGTGCATTATAAATTCATTTCCGTTTTATATTATATGCGAGCTGCTGCCTGCCTGACAACAGCAACAAAGGACAACAGCAACAAAGGACAACAACGACAAAACGAGTTGAAATAGGCAATAAAATGTGCTAATAAGCAAAAGATTTGTGTCACTCGCAGCGGAAGCTTGTGCCAAGCATCGAAATTCTCTTCGACTTCATTTGCATATTTTAGTTGCGTCAAAACAACTTTTGATTTCTTTATAAATATTCTGAATGAATGAATGAGCAAAATGTTCATCGTATATTCAACAATTTATAGTTTTTACCTTATACAAAATATATTTCTCTCACACGAAAAATAATTTAATTTGCATATTTTTATTATGAGCATGTTGAGATGAGAAAAAATTAAAATTATTTTTGTATTAACGTGATGAGATACAAAAAAACATATATCACGTTAACAAGATGAAAAAAAAATACAAAATTATAAAGAGAAATATATCTATAAAATTAAAGTTACTTTTATTAACGAAGTTAAAATTATATATATACATATATAAAAAAAAAAAACTACATGAAATTATAAATAAAAAAATATTGCAATAACAATATATACAAAAATTACTTATTATAATGTATAATATTAATTATATAAAAAAAATTACTATTGCATTGCAAAAGCAATATTCACATCTTATAAAAAAATATATATATATAAATTTAATATAGTCACAAAAAAAAAATGTAATTAAATATAATAATAAAAGTAAATAATAAAAAAAGTTCTGTTTTGTCAATTTATTCATATTATTTGTGTAAGAATTTAATTTGGGAAATGTAAACCATAAATGTAAAATTTTTCATGTACATTTAAAAAATTAAATTCTTACACCGATAATATAATCCAGCTGAGTATGTTAAAGTTCTACACACAGCTAAACGTTAAGTTTACAATAAATATAGAAAAATAGATAAATTTCAGTATTGTGAATATATATGTAATTTGTGTTTATGGTATATGGCCAGTGCTCACAAGTATCCGTTGAGCATTTCTCAGAGTCCCCAAATAAGTGTTATTCACTTTAAATAAAAAAACTCAGAGAGCAATCGCTTGCTATACGCTATCGCTGTGGCATTTAAAATGAAGAGCAAAACCTATTGCTGTTAATACTCATACTCTGCCATTGGTGATTGGCTACACCTCTTGCAGCAGTATTGTTGAGAGGCTTAGAGCTAATACTGTAATAATATCCGAGTGCGACAAGGCTTAGGCTAGTACAGTAATTTTATCCGAGCGCATTTGCGTATTAAATGCAAGCTCTTTAGCTTTGCTTTGCTTGAGACAGAAAGAGACAAAGATAACGAGTGCTGAACGAGTGCCAGATCGTGCTGAGTGAGAGTGAGATGGCTACTTAGGCGCAACGCAAAGATTTTTTGTTATGATTCGCTATGATTTTATTGCACGAATAGAATGCGACTGGAAAAGAGCAGGCTGCAGCAGCTTTTGATGAAAGAGAGTGATATTTGATTTGAAAGCACGAAAATTTAATATGAATTAAACATATATATATATAAATATTTTTTTTTATTATTATATTAAAACGTTACTTAAGCTTATACTGCTAAGTGCAATTCATTAAACTCTGCCTAACGTTCTTCTAAAAAACTCTTCTGTATTTCTTTATTCATGCCAATTCATGTTATTCTAGCCAGCGTTCTATTCAACTCAAGTTTCGACCTGAGCACGCCCACTTCTAAGCGCCGAACGTTCAAGTAAATGCGCCTTAATTGCAGTTACTGACATTTGACTTTATAAATTGGCCTCGGCTTCACTCCCCCGCCACTCACTCCCTCTCTATCACTGTCTGTGAGTTTCAGCAGTTTTACTTGGGTTCGGTTTCCAGCTGCGTAAATGGCGTGTGTCCTTTCAGTGTTATCCTGCAGCAAAAATGCTTCAAGTCAACAGCAGCAAGAGCAACAACAACTGACTGCACATTAAAAATTAAAAAAGCCAACTTCGACATGGGCTCCAACTTCAGCGCCAACAGCTGCTCCCCCATGCACTACTGGCCCATCCACCATCAAAGGCGTAGCCAGTGGTAAAGCCAAAGCCGAAGCCGAAGCTAACGAAAAAGTTGAAACGGCCAGAACGACAAGCAGAAGAGGACCAAGAGCAGAAAGAGGAGCAAGCAGTTGAAGAAGAAGCAGCAAAGTAATTTCATGCATCGTTTAATTTTCATTCGGGCTTAATTTGTGCAACGCCCTCCATCGGCTACAGTTGACAAGCCAAGCCAGCGATCAGAGCAGACACCAAACAGCAGAGAAACGACTCTCATATCATATGACAGCACTTTTCATTGTTCCACAGCCACTTGCTTTGATTGCTGTTGTTGTTGTTGTTGTTGTTGTTTTAAATGTTGTAATACCCCATTTAGACCTAATACCCGACAGCCACTTCCAGCAGCAGCTCAACAATTGAAACGGCAAATAAAATAAATGCCGAACAAACGCCGAGTCCAAACAACAAAAAAGCCAAACACTCAAATAAACATTCACACACACACACACACAGACACACTGCTGAAATTGACGCCTAAAATTTTGAGACAAATAAAATTAAATGAAGCGCACCCCAGCAAAAAATAAAGAAGCAGCAGGAGCAGCAGCAGCAGCAGGAGACGTAGCAGTAGGAGCAGGAGAAGCTAACTCAACCCCTGCTGCGCGAGTCTTGCGCAACCCTTTCACAGCCTTTTCGCTTGCTGCCGCATTAAGTCAGACTTTTGATATCATTTCTAGATATTTGTATTTTTTCTTATTTTATTTTTTAATTTAAGTAGCAAAGTTTAGCTGCGAATTTATAAGATATTTTTCAGGCATTAAGTGAAATTTTTATTTAAGTTGCATTTAGCGATATATTCAGTTAGAAAAGAGGCAATAAAAAGTTAAAAAAAAAATCTGTTAAAATAAATTTAAATCGAATTATATTTATTTTAATTTTAATTCATCTTAACTTTTAATCTAATTTAATTTTTTTCAGCTAGTTTTTCATTTTATTATTGTTTTTTTTTTTTTATAATTTGTATTATTAATTTACAATTTTAGTGGATGTATTAAATAATGTTATAAAGGCCATTTATCGTATAGTAGCTGATGAGGGAAAATATTTTAGCCTAGATACATTACAGGAAATTTCTTTGGAGACTTTTTCTGCGAGAGAGTCTACTGGAAATTAGCTTAGTTTTGGAGTAGTATATTTGCTTCTTTTTTTGCTTTATTTGCAGAAGTAAGACTTGAGTGGAAAATATATGGTATAGCTACTAGAACCAAATAGATAGGCTAAAATAAGCTTGCCATTCATACAAATTTCTTAACAATTAGAAAATTTTTATTATATGTAAACATGTAATTTCTTCTGTTGATATCTATTGATATAATCTTTCATGATTTATAGGCCTTAAGCTCCGTTTCTGCTACAAGGTTTCTTTTCTCATTTCTTTAAACTTGCTCATTCTGTCTGTTTGGAATTGTCATGAATTCCAGGTTCAACTGTACTACAGAGAATACTTTCAAGGATATCTAAGCTAATCTTTAGCTATAACTAGTAGAAAATACGCTGTACGTTTCAAAATAGCTAAGCGCTTCGGGTATGTCAAGAATTGAGTAAAACTATGATAAAGTGATTGATAATGATGTTCAAGCAAGAACATGCCACATATAATAAAAATATTACTTCGTTAATGAACAAAAATCAACAAAAAATTAGTATATTTTTATCTTAGTATAATGTATCCTAAGATAAGCAAATATGTAATCTAGCTTATGCTTCTTATGAGCAACTATCCTATTCAAGGCTATTCTAAAGAAACATCTCAGCTGTAGATAGTTACTCACGATGTCAATTACTAGAGATAAGAATACCTTGTTAGAGCTATATAGAACTGAACTTCTGTCTAATAGTATAAGTTCAAATCGGGTTCATATTCAAATGCATTTTTGTTCAGTGTACGCTGAGCTTTGTCATTTTAACTTATGCATTTGATCTCTTCTGTGTCTCTCTCCCTCTGTCTCTCACTCCCATGTCTCTCTCTCCCTCTCACTGATATCATTCTCACACGTCTTTTGCAGCCTTTTGGTTGAAATTCTTTTGGAAATTTAATGAAGTTAATTTAGGTGACACCGCCGCACCCTTTCGCGTTGTAATTGAAATTTTTATAGTTGTCGCGCTTCGTCTGGCCTGAGGTGAGCAGGAGAGAGGCACGAGGTGGGGCATGAGGTGAGCGCACAAAGTTTTATCAGCGCTCGACGCGCTCTTAAAAACAATTTTTAGTAGCTGTTTGCCCTCACTCCAAACCTCACTGCCTCACTCCCCCTCCCTTTGGCAAAGTCGCCTTCACTCTGGCAACAAATTAATCCCTTTATTTGCATAATTGAAAAACATCAACTGAAGCTGGAAGCCAAATATCAAAATGGCAGTCAAGCAGAATGCCCTCTGGCAGTTGCTACAACAGCCACGCCCCCCACTCCGGACTCTCAGTTGCCCAGCAAGTGGGCGTTGGGTGGTTAGAGTGTGCTGGCATTTGTCAAGCCGTGGCCAACTGTCGCCACATTTTAATGTGGCCACCGCCTCCGGGGAGCTATTTAACATTTTTCCAACACTTTGATAATCGCACTTTGTGGCCAGATTAATTATTTACGAGCCGGCGCTACCTGAACGACGCGTCGCACAACGTTTAACCCGCCGACTAGCTGCAGACTAACACAGAGAGAGTGGGAGAGAGAGGGAGACAAACAAAAGGCCAGAGAAGTTGTTGTTAAATCTTGGGTAATGCCCAAAGCTGAACCGGGACACGACGCTCAAGTATATTTGTCGCCGGTCTTAAGAGATTGCGGCGCACAATTTCCGTGGTTCCAGCCAGAGTCAGCCACGAAACCCACCTGAGCCACCCCCAGCTCCACTCAGACTCCAATTGCGAGCTGCCAGACATCAAAGCGCGCACCAGAGAGTCAGAAGCCAAAAGGCAAAGTAACAAACGCCATTGCGACACGGCTCGCTGGCTGTCAGGCCTCTCGCGCGGGGGGCGTGGCTGGGTCAAACGGGGGCGCGCACACACAGAGAGAGAGAGAGAGGGAGAGAGAGCCTCGGGAGTTCGCCGGGCCAGGCCGGGCCACCTTGTCGCCCAAATGGGCGACAGTTATCAAACGTAATATTTCAATTGTGGCCCTTCCTCAAGTGCCGCTAAATTGAAAAGAAACAAACGACGCGCACGGCCTTATCGCTGGCTGCTTAAAGCTGCGTACAAAGCTTTAGAGCTGTAGGTGGGAGAGGGAGCTGTGTGAAGCGTGGCAAAAGTGCAGCATGAGACAGAGAGAGAGAGAGAGAGAGTGAGTGGGAGAGGCAGTGGAGCGAGTGACTGACTTAATATATACTCTGCCATGGCATAGAAGTAGTTGAAAGAGTGTGAAGAGAAAACTTGATGTGCAGAGTGTGCATGACTTTTAAATACTCTAGAATAGTAAATGAATGTAGAAGGTAGTATACGCTATTAACTTAACTTGCTCTATTGCCTAGCTGTTACTCCGCAATGTGACTGACTAATACATACTCCTTATATGAAAGGAAAATACAAAATATTTCTTATTTACAACTCTTTTCAGCGAGTGTGACTGACTAATATATACTCAGCAATTGTTAATATTTATATAGCTTAGATGATGATTTATACACCATTATACAATGTGACCGACTAATACATACTACTTATTTAAATGCAAGTAGAACTAAAGTAAACTCTTTTATAATAAATATTTATTATTTTCAATTTTTTCTAAGCGAAAGTGATTGACTAACAGACACTCTACAGTAGCATATAAGTTGAGAAAAGGCCAAAGAATCACTTAATCACTTAATCACTTCTTTGGCTAGTTAATACATAC
Organism: Drosophila borborema; assembly: GCA_030914335.1. Classification (NCBI taxonomy): domain Eukaryota; kingdom Metazoa; phylum Arthropoda; class Insecta; order Diptera; family Drosophilidae; genus Drosophila; species Drosophila borborema. The sequence goes on along the minus strand of JAUESP010000163.1, from coordinate 12,630 downwards.
TATTTAAAGTGACTGTCTAATACATACTCCTTACTTGAGCAAAAGTTTAAAGAGGAGTAAATACTTTTAGCAGCCATTGTTACATATTTAGGCAAAGCAATCGAATTATACAAACTCTACATGAGCATAAGAATGAATGAATAACTCTACATCCATTGAACGAGTATCTATTAGTCTGTCAATTTATTACAAACTTAGTAAGTTCTAGCCGTGAGAGAAAAAACTTTGGCATTTCCCATTTTCAATGGGTGCAGGGTATACAAAAAATGTTCTTAAAGTAGAGGATATTCAATAGTCAGTCAATACTCGCACTTGCTGTGAAAATTATGAAAGCGCAGCTCAGTTTAGCTTGTAAATTAAACCGCTTAATGCAATTTGAGCCACAAAAAGTTGACTCAATGTGAGTCAAAGTGGCGTCCGCGTAGCCAATGCAGCGCCTTTGAGCTGGCTTTTACCTTTGCCTTTCCCTTTGCCTTTTATCTTTAGCTTTTCCCTTTGCCTTTTGCCTTTTGCCTTTGACCTTTCGCGTCGCGGATTATGCACGCTGCGCTCTAGCTTCACGCTAAGATTGATTTGGACGTGTTGCCATTTGGCAGTGGATTAGGCTAACTAAAAGCAGCTTTAATTTACATTCTAGAAACCCAGCTGTGCTTCTTCTTATCTCGAATTAAGTGAGAATATTGCAGTATAAGACGCATAATATATAATTTAGAGTGCAGCGCAAGTTGAAGTGTGCTTCATTTGAAGATAAAAATTGACTCGGACTTCATCATCTGAATACATATTAAATATAATTTTATTTATTTTTTACTATGCTCTTTTCTTTATGCAACTAGAGTTAACCTGATCGCAAATAGTATTAATAATACTCTCTCGCTTAACGAACACAATTTGTTTCAGCAGCTGTGTTAAGCGCAATGTTCGTTGCATGCAAAATACCATCAAAATAATACTAAAATTGGACTAAAAATACTGTTGATCGTTATGCGAAACATGGTGCGTTAAGCAAAACTTATGTTGCCAAAAATATTTGTTCGTTATGCGAAATGTTCGTTATCCGAGGCATTCGTTAGGGTCGAGGGACCACTGTAATCTTATTATTTATATATTTTGATAACTTTAATATTATATGCTTATTAATTTCCTTTCCATTTCCTTTTTTCCCTAATATAAATAATTTTTTTATTATTGTATATATAATATTATATTAAATTATATTATTTAACATTTCAAAAGTGAAAACTCCACACAGTCTCATTAGCACAAAAATTGCCCAACGTCTGTTGATGACGTCGTTATTTTCGTTCTGCTAACTAGTTAATATCGTATATTTAAATTAATTATTTTATTATGGGACGCTTTAGTTGTGGAATGCTAAAAGCCTGACACAAATGGCAACTCCGAGCCCATTTGGCCATGTTCCCAATTTAAAAGCATTTTTAATGCCCATGGCCAACTTGGCTAACTGGGTAAAATAGCAATAAAAATAAAAAATAAAACTATTTAAAAATAAATACATGCATGCATTCATTCACATGTGTGTGGGTGTGCACCTCTCTCTCTCCCTCTCTCCCTCTCTCTCTGTATACCTGTCTAAGCATAGCTGCTAAAAGAAAAGGCCAGGGCTTCCTCTTTCGCTGTGGCCGGCTGCTAACGAAAAGTGCTACCGGCATAATTTGCAGCACTTCCTTCTATTCAACTTGCCCCAAAAAAAAAAGCACACCTTGGCCAAAAAATAATATATATATATAAAGAATTCTCCTGCCCTGTGCCGCATCCCCCGCCCTCACAGTTCATGTCCATATTCATGCCCATGTCCGAAAATTCGCATTCGACTTGTACATTTCTTTCGCACACAGCGTGCCTTTATAAATAATTCAGTGGGCCAAGTCTGGCCCGGGGCGCTTTAATGAGGCCAAAATGTATGAAGATTGGCAGTCGGGCCAACGAAAAGTTTAAACAATTTATGTAACTTTCATAAGCTGAACAATTTCAAATTTATGAAAATTTAACAGACACTGTGGAAGAGAGGGGGCTAGAGAGAGAGAGAGAGAGTGAGTGTGGGAGGGGGGGAGGGGATAGAGCTGTATCTGAAAATCAGAGCAAGTCCCAAGGCTTTCTAAAGGTATAATTTGTACAGCAGGCAAACGGAAGTGGGCGTGGCCTCAGTCAGTGAGACAGAGAGAGAGAGAGAGAGAGAGAGTAAGAGAGAGAGAGAGAGAGAGAGAGAGAGAGAGAGAGAAAGAAATCAATGTTAAATAAAAATTGTATGCGAGACTTATTGCCAATATAGTATTACTTCATCTCTCCCTCTCTCTGTCTCTCTCTCTCTCACTCTCCCTCTCGCTCTCTCTGTAAACTTAATGATTATGCAAATTGGCATATAAATCGATTGGCAATGCCACACACACACACACACACACACACACACACATTCAGAAATTGCTGTTAGTTCAACAACGGCGACTGTTTCGACCCGAGCCAGCTGCCATCCGAGCCATAATAACTCATGCAGCCAAGTTTTGTGGCCCTAATGGCTGGCGAGCTCGTCAACGCACTATAAAAATGTCATTATCAGTGGCAAAAGTTTTGCTTATATCAAGCATCAAGTGTTAAAAAAAATGAAAGAAACGATGAAGATGTAGAAGTAGAAGCCGAGAGCTGAAATTTGCATATTGCCCAAAGACCAAGACCAAGGACGAAGGGCCCGGCCATAACGCCGTCTGCTGTCGCTGAAGTTGAAAAATGAAAGCAACGAACGAATGGCCCCCACTACACTTTCTCTCCCTCTCTCTCCTCTTCTCTCTCCCCTCCTATGGTGCTCTTGTGCCACAAATTCAATTGGCAACTCAATGCAGTGGTCGGTCGCCTCTTAACAGCACGCTTATCATTAAATTCAAATATCAATCAATTTATCATAGAAAACTCGGAGCCAGAGCGCGCCACACAAAGGACAAAGAAAGACAACAGAAGACGCCACAAAGTTAGCCCGGCTCGGGTCGGGCCAATCAGGTAACAGTTGCAGCTGCAACTTGCATTAGCAGCTAATGCAAATGCAATTGACAGTTGACATGACTAATGAGCTTATTAACATACAATAGTGAATCGATCGATTGGAGTGATAGTTCAGTTTTAAATTTAGTTAAAGTGCAGCGATAAAATAAACAATTGTGAAAAGTTCAGGTAAGGGTGTAGACAGCTAGTAAAATTGTCAAATTTGTGTTTTTTTTTTTTTTTTTCAATTATTATAAAATTTGTTTTAATTTAATTTTTATTTATTTTATTTGATTTTATTTTAATAATAATTATTTTTTTATTATCTAAGTTGATACACGAAATATGCTGTGTATATGACAAATAATTTCTTCAAAGGCTACTCCATTTTGTTTTGCTGCCATTATGCTGTCTAGCGCCATGCAAACCCTCCCATCTTTTCTCACTGAGATCTACTCTCAGACTGACTTTGCTATGGCAGCGCTTTATAATAACATTTGCTCACTCTATGTAACTATGCATGCTATATACTTCTCTCACTTTAACTCATTGTTACGCTAGGCAGGCGAGTGATCTCTAGGCTTTACTCTCTCCAGCAACAATCACAATGTACCTGAACAAACTAGCCATCTCGCTCTCACTCAGCAACAGTGCGCAGTATGTTGAGCAACAGTGCGAGCAACAGCTAGCTTTGTCTCGCTCTGTCTCAGTGAATGTAAGTGCATGCTGCGATCCATAACGCAAACTCAATTTGATAATATTTTTTACAACTACACCAAACGAACTCGCAATCTCACACTAATACCACTGCAACACTAGCAGCCAATGGGAAATTGAGAAGCGACGCAAATTCTGCTATTCATTTCACAATATATATGTGCTAAACAGATATTTCGCAATATTTGTTTTAAAGAATGTTACTGCAGCTTTTGAGTGTATTTTGTAACTTTTCAATAAACATTAATTTTTGTTTATCATCCACTTGGCGCATAATTAAAATATAAAGAAACATAAAATCAACAAATATGCGAGAAAGCATAAAAACAATAACAAAAGTAATCAAAAATTTCGAGCAGTTTATTGTTGTTGTAGAGCTCGTTGTTGTTGCTGTTTGTCTGTGTATTTGTGTGTGTTTGGTTTGGCTGCTGCTGGTCTTTGCTATTGGAGCAGCTCAGCAGCTGTTTTTATAGCTCATAAATTCGTAAGATGCTGTTTTCGCATTGGCAAAGGCACTGCTAAAGTCAAGACATTCGTATATATGTATGTGTGTATATTTATAAATATTTTCATCCTTTCACTTGGTCTTGGCATATAAACGCGGAAATGGGCGCTCGAGCCAAATCAATACAAAATTGATGAATACAAATGATCATAAAAAACAATAAAAAGCAATGCCAAAAAGCATCTGCCAAAACAGGAAACAAAGCGCCAGCAAATCGAGACCAACCAGCCATCGAGCCAGTTGGTTAGTCAGAAACAGAAACAGAAGCAGAAACAGAAGCCGTAGCTGAAGCCTTGTTCTGATTTGGTTATAAAAATCCCAGCCACGTATTCTCTCTCCCTCTCTCTCTCTCTCACACTGTGTTTGTGTGTGTGTGTGTGTGTATTTATTTGCTTTGCGTTTCTGGCTTTAAAAAATTGTTGAAAAAACTTGAATTTAGCTAAGCATGCATTTAACTTATTATTTATATATCCGTTTGTATATATATATATATACTCGTATATATATATGAATCTCAATAATCGTCATCAGTCACTCATTTGAAATTAATTTCGCGGCATAAGGCAGCAATCGTTGTCTGTGGGTCGGCTCGTCTGGTTGTCCTTGTCGCATGTCTGCGATTGGCATCTATGGCCAAAGCCAAGGAAGGAGCGAGTCGTAGCCATTGCTTCGCTTGATTTCAAGCGTATCGTCGTTTAAAGGCAAACACACACACACACACACACACACACACGCGCGCGCGCCAGGACATATCGAAGAAAGAAATGAAGTTTAAGTAAATATGCATAGACAAATAGACACACACACACACACACACACACACACACACACACACACACGCACACTTGGGAATGCAGCCATGCAGACTTTGCCTTTGACGGGAAATTGATTTCAATCAATCAAATGTTGTGATTACTTTACTGGAGTGCCACATCTTGGCACCATTCTGTCAGCCATCGTGTAGTTAAAGATCTACCACACATCTGACATCGTTGCCTCGCTTCCTTCTTGCTTGGCTTGCAAGCCCATTAGCAATAATTTACTTAAAGGCTTAAGTGAAATTTAAGACCCAAACTCACTTAATATCAACACATAAATCTTTTGAAATGCGAGCACTAGCCTGAACATTGAGCAATGTCAATTATGAGTCCTCATGTCCTCAAATGTCGTCAAATATTTCAAATAATCTTAGCATTTGTTTGGGTTGTTGAAGAACTTTAAGTTTAGTTGGGAATTTGAGTTTTCATTTGGATTTTATATTGAATTGCAGTTTTAAATTAGTATTAATTTAATATTATTATACTATTATTATTACTTTTTTTTATAAGACAATTTACACATATATTATTTACTTCTTTCATGCAACGCTTGAAGCATAGTGAGCTAAAAAAAAATTTTTTTTTAGATTAAAAAATGGCATTGAGGATGCTTGAAATTGCTTTTTAAATTATTGTAATAAATTACTTTAATTTGCCTTATATTGCAATTTCTTTGGTTTCACTCTTATTTGGACTACTTTGTAGTCCTCCTATTTACTTTAGCTGCGATTCTTTCGTCTTCTTCTACCTCTCCACAAACGCGTAGCAATTTGATTAAGCTCTAAGTAAATACTTCGCTTATGATGTTTGCTTTAATATGTATATGTAGATATGTATATCTTTATTTATGTAATTACAATTAACATTTGCATTTGCCGTTTCGACTTTTGCTCGCTTCAAAGGCAAATGGAAATTAATTGCATTTATTCAGTGATGTGCACAAATATTATTGATAATTAACTTTGTGCGCGGCACAGAATAAAAGTCAATTTGTAGCATGAGAGCTGGGAGGGATGTCGCATCGAATATTAAATATTTAATTAAGCTGCGCGCGCATATTAAAATTGCATTAAAAATGTCATGCAAATATTATATATTTGTTGGACTGCGTCGAATGCCCAGCCTGGCCTGGCCTGGCCTGGCTGCTGCCCACGCCGCATTAATCCGTGGCGTAAAAAATATATATCCAGGCAGCTGCGAAATGGCAGACGCAGCCGCAAAAGCTGCGCCAGGCGCATAAAAAATTGAATATGTTGCCAACTGAATATGCGAATGTCTGACTGAAGCCCATGCACGGAATGAGGCCAACACAGTTGGGCTCCAAAAAGCCGAAAAGTAGTTGTCACTGATGCTGCTGCTGCTGCTGCTACTGCTGCTGCTCTCTTTGACATTGAGCCAACGTGGCGTATGAGTGCTGCAGTGCCCATTGAGCTGGCAGTTGGCAGGAGGCTTGGGGTTATCTGAGTCGCTTGTCAAAGCTATTGACAGCTGTAAAGTTTGTCTGCGCATCATTTGGCATCTCGTTCCCGCCAATATGCATAATAAAATGCATAAATTCAATTAAAATTTCATGATATGCACAAAGCGTTAAAGCTGCCAGCAGCCCCACCAGAGTGTGGCCCAACAAACAGAGCCCAAATATCACACACACACACACACACGCACACATGCAAAGAGCCACATTCGGATAAAGAGCCAAAATAAGCGCATAAAACTCGCGACAAATGCACAAAGTCCAAATGTGTGGCCTGAAATTCGACTGTCGACTGTGGACTGTCATAATGGAAACAGCTGCACAGTGCCCAAGACACAGAGAGAGAGAGAATGAGAGAGGCAGAGAGACAGACGGAGAGAGAGGGAGATAGAGATACTGTAGATACTAACTGTGCAGCTGTGGGGGCCATTGGCAACTCTGCGGCAACAGCAACTGCACAGAAGACCTAAAAACAAAAGCAAAAATTTAACATAAAATATACCCTACAAAATGGGTCTGATTGAATTTTGAGCAGCAGTTGGGCTAATACTAATAATAGTATGATGAGAAATCAAAGAATTTTAAAAATTTAGAAACTAAATTTTAATTTAAAAATATGCAGGATTGTGTATATTCGACAGACTTCATCTGGCAGCCTTATATCTATTTGATAGAGCTTTTTTTTCAGATTTTTACCATGCATTAGCACATAAATATTGATAAATAGAAATGAACAAATAATAAAAAATAATGGAATAAATATTTTTTTTTTTGTATTTTTGAATTTATATTTATTTATTTATTTATTTATTTATTTATTTATTTATTTATTTTTTTTTATTTAAATATGTATATATTATTTTATTTTCAGGCTGTTACTCATTTAATGATGTGTTTAATTTTTTATGTATAGATATTTCAGAAATACATTCATAAAAAAATAAAATACTTATTCTTGTTTTTTTTTTTTTTAATTTAATTTAATTATTTTAAAAATATTTATTCAAATACATATTATAATATTTTTCGACTAAACATGTGATTCAGTTCAGAAATATATTTTTAAATAAAAATTAAAAACAAATATTTTTATTGTTATTTTTAAAACATTTGTTTAAGTATTTTGTATATATTTATTTAAATATATATTATTTTATTTTTCATTTAATTATGTGTTTCATTTCGTATATATATTTCAGAAATATATTCATTTGAAAAAAATAATTATTTAATTTATTTACATACAAATTTTTGCTCATTTTTGCTCATATATATGAAATTCTGTTTAAGGGTATTCAGATATGTTCATAGATTTACTTCGTCTTCGCCAATTTTGCTATAATAAATTTGGAAAATTTTTCGCTTTGGCATAATTTGCGCAACAATTTTAATGCTGAGTTTTGCACTTTGTCACAAAAAGAAAATAGCACAAAAAAAGAAGATGAAAATGGGAAAATGCCAAAAGGGAAAAATAACATTTAAAATGATGGCCATAATTTAGCTAAAAACTTTGTTGTTGTTGTTGTTGCTATTGTTGCTGCTGTTGTTGCTGCTGTTGTTTTTGTATTTGTTGTTGTTGTTGTTTTTGTTAGGGCAGCTGCTAATGCTGCTTTATTGTTATGGCTACTTTTTGGCATTGCTTTCGCTTGCCGCACATTATTCGCACATATGATGCGAGCACTCGAATGAGTTCTCACTGTAAATGTGTGTGTGTGTGTTTGTCATATGCATATGCAAATGCCTGATGTTAACAGCATGTTTGGAATGCTAATGCCTCAGCATGTTGTCATAAATTTCGGCCACAAATCTTTTGCCATCTGCAGTGACCTTTCAACTGACGGCCATAAAACTGCCGCTTTGGCTACTTTACAGCTTGAAGTGGGCCCAAAAGTCGCGATAAGCACGCTCACTTCACTTCACTTCAGTTCAGCTTAGCATGCGATGGGCTTAACCCATCCAGCTTGCGATTGCCGTATATCAACATCAATGCCGGCCATTGGACAGCCGCCCATTGATTACCACTTACCAAATAAATTACTCGCCACGCCAGGAGCTAAGGCTACACACACAGAGAGACATACTCACACACACACACACACACACACACACATGAAACTTTCGCTTTACAACTTTCACTGGCCCCCAGTTTGCAGTTTCCGTGCTGCACAGTTTCGCTCAGCCGGAGGCGCAATTTTTCTGCTCTATTTGCGCTCGTCTATTGCCAAAAATTCACAAAAAAAAGCAGGAAAAAAGAAAACTAACATTGAGATGCCATTTGCCGGCGCTTCCCCAGTCGCGGCTGACTGCGGCCGAGTCCTGGGCGAAAGTGTTGGGCGCGGCTCTCGCTGGCAATGCGCCGCCTCGCACGATTTCAGCTCTCTTCATCGCCATTAGCAGCCAGCGATGGGCACGTGACAAGACTCCAAGTGTTTTATACTAAATAGCTATATAATATAAAATATTCAATATACATATAAAGAGGGCGTTATCAGAGAAAGAGAATGAGGGAGAGCAATCTTTTTTGTTTGAGCAGCGAAATAAAGTTTTCAAAACATTTTGCATAGAATATCAAATTTAATATCTTTAAAAATTGTTACCAAAATTGATTAATTTTAATAAAAAAAAGAGCTAGAAAATTCTGGAGTTGAATTTAGAGTAGAAAAAGTCGAGAAATTGATATTGTCGTCGTAAAGAATTCAATTTGTGGATTTAGTGAATGAAATGGGGATAAAATAAACCATTATCAGTCTGACGGAAAGCCATATATTGGCATCGCAAAAACGAAAAGCATCAGGTCAAGATAATCATGAAGCATGGTGGAGTTGGATTGATGCTATGGGGCTGCTTCACATGGTAGAACATCGGCCCATTGGTTAGGATCGGTGGAATTATGAAGACGGAAGACTATCTAGAAGACCAACCTATTAGAATTTGTTGTGGATAGTGCGTATCCTGAGGAAGAAGTCATTTTTCAGCAGGACAGAAGGAAGACTATCTAAATAATCAGAAGATCAACCTATTAGATTTTGTTGTGGATAGTGCGTATCCCAAGCGAAAATTGTCACAACTTGGCTCGGCAATCAAAAATGTTTGATAATGAAGTGGCCTGCCCAAAGTCCACACCTAAATCCTATAGAAAATGTGTGGATGTTGCTTAAAAAAACGACTCTCAAGATATGACACAGTACTGAAAGGTATGGATGACCTTTGGTGTCAAGTTCAGGCGGAATGGAGCAAAATTCCCCACGCCCATAATGAAAAATTGGTGGAGAATATGCCTAGGCGCATCGCCAATGAATTGCATAGCAATGTGAACAAAATACTAAATAAAGCAGTTATTTCAAGATTTATGTATGCAGCTTAAAAACTTTAGTTTGTAAGCAAATTTGAAAAAAAAAAAAACTTTTAGGTTCCTTATTAAATACATCTAGTGAATGTAAATTAAAAAATACGGATCGATTAAAGCATTTTGAAAGTTTTTACAGGCATTTTAATGTCAACTTGGCCAACATGCATCGCCACTGTATGTGCTAGAGCAACTTGAGCTTTCTATTTAAATGCTGCACTTGAAGTAATTCATACTCCCGAGCGCCCCCTCCCTCCCTTCAACGCACTAACTCCCTCTCTCACTCTGTCTCGCATAACTTAAACTGTATTATTATTTCAACAAGTTTTACCCAGTTTTCATAAAATGAATTGCCACACTCTGCACAGCAGTTCTGCACAGCAGCTGCTCCGATTTCGTTGATATGCTATTTCTATCACGCTGCCATCGCCAACTGCTGAGCGAGCAGCGCGCCTCGAAAGTATGCTACATTTTCTTTAACTTGTGCGTTAACATATTTCTGGAGCGTTTGTCGCTCTTTGTTTGAATTTGAGGAATGCCAAGCGAAGAGAAGGAAATGACAAAAGTGAAAATATTTCAAGCACTTGTGCAGCGGCGCTTTGTCTCTTCGACTCCTGCCACAGCCGCCTCCTGCCAGACACAATCACATACTATCTCTGATGTTTTTCTGTGTGCAAAGCGCATTAAGCACACACACATGGATAATGGCATATATGTATGTTTTAGCAAATCGATTGAATTGTCTTTTCCGCTTTTGTGTGCTGCTTACATGACTTCAACTAAGGCCACTGATTTGGTCAGCATTCGGTCTTTGATTATGCCAAATTGGGTTGGCAATTGGTTAGCAAAATATTTAAATTATTTAATGAATGAACAACTGCGAATTGGAAATGCTGCTGAAGCTTTCAGCTTCATTTGATGCTGGCCGGGCATCAAATCAAGCGCCTGACCTGCAAAAGCCTTTTGGGCCTCAACATTTGCCTTTTCTGGATCATTTCTGGTGCCGAGTGCTGATTATTTTATGCCTGCCTCTTAACTGACTGCCGGCTGGTGTCATGTTGTTTGTGGGTCGGGAATTCTTGCGCTTTTTTTTTGATAAATTTACCATATCGTTAGCGCGACCCTTGGGCTGCTCCTTTTGTGCCATTATATGTGTGAGACTCTTTTTTTTTTTTTTTGGGCTTGCACAAATTGCTGTAATACAATATTTTTGCCATTAGGCAGCCAGTTACAGTGTTTGTGTTTTGCTGGGATTTCGTATGCTTTTTTTTTTTTTTTTTTTTTTTTTTTGGGTTCTAGCTGTTGCTCATATTGCAGGCGCTGCTTTGAACCTTTTACGCCAGACACTCGGGCAGAATTCTCAAGCTTTGTGGAGGGTATTGACTGGTCGGTCAACTCATTAGAGAGTGACCACAGGTTGCGGCCCGTGGGAACTCTCATATCATGCTGCAATGATATACCAAAAAGCCGTAACGCCTTTCAGTCCGTTCGAAAATTCGTTTGTGCTTAATGGTACGTAAAGTCGGCATGATTAATAGGCGTCAGTCGCTTGTTTGTTTGTTCGTCAGACATTAATGCCACGTCCTGCCATGACCCTGCTGCCCATCATCAGTTTATAGAGGTTTTCGTTTCTTTCTCTGCTCTAATGATTTCAATATAAATCGAGAGCCAGAAAAAAAAAGTCGAAGAAGTCAACACAACACGCACAAAATGTGTTTCATTTTGTTTCAATTTGCTTAGCTCGTGGGGCGTTGGCCCCGTCCGAGTGGGACGCTTTGAATCCCCTTTGGATCGCCCATTGTTTGTCTACATTTCAGTTTTTTTTATTATTCCTCGCCTCTGGCTTTTAGTCCATGTCCATCATTTTTAATTGAAACGTTACAATTTATGGCTACGCGCATATCAATTTACCAGATAGGTGGAGAAAAAAAATGGCTGGAAATGTGAGAAATGGATTTATATTTCTCTTTTTTATTTCACCTGGCATTCTAATTGTTGTTCTTAAATTTATAATTATAGAGCGCCAGTCTAGCCAGACTAAAAACAGTATTTAATTATCTGCCGGACCTCATGAATTTATAATGAAAAATGTTTCGAATGCGAGCTCAAATCGAGACGTATTCAAGGCGTTTTCAGCTAACCTTGAACTCATAATTATCAAAAAAACAAAATAAACAAAAAAGAAAAACTAATTTGATTTGTATTCAGTTCATAAAAATGTTATTACTAAAAGCATCATTAAATATGAATGAATGAATTACGCTGATGAGCAATGCGATTGCCGAAAATTTATTTCTATTTAAGCTACCTGCTGTTAACGTCAATCTCAACAACAACAACAACAACAACAATAGCAACAACAATAGCTAGCACTCATCAAATAAATAAAATCGAGCACAATAACAAAAGCCAAGCTGCCATCATTTGGCAAATGCAAAGATAAACTTCAACAATAGCTTAGTGGCTCAGAATGATTTGGTTTCCTTGTTGTCTTCTTCTTTTTTTCCTTTTTTTTTTATGTATGTCACACGAATAACAGGAAGTACACACACATGAGTGTGTGTGTGAGTGTGTGTGCAATCAGACAGCTATCATCATCTATTGTAGCTCTCTCCCCCACTCTCCCACTCTCCGTGTGTGGATAATCAAAACAAAAACACTTGCTTTGCCATTGTAGCGAAACAGTTTTATTTTGAAAACAAAACAAAAGCCCACTTGAGCTTTTGCTCAGTTCGCAAGGACAATTTAATGGGATAGTGTGTGTGCGAGCATACGC
>JAUESP010000162.1:7500-55975 GCA_030914335.1 Drosophila borborema | reverse complement strand
AAAAAAAAAAAAAAAAAAAAAAAAAACAGAAAGATGGAACTTACTAAAGTGAAATCTTCGACCGACCACGGACTATGAAAAAATATATAATAGATTTAGAAAATTTTTGCACCTGGGCTGACAGGAGTAGCATTCTAGGACCTCAGTAAGCAAGAGTGACATCTTGCAGAAATGGCTTCTAGGATAATGCTGCTGCTGCCTCCGTCCCGTTAAAACCCTGGCAGGCCTCCAAGTACGTTCGAAGCTCGTCGCCAATTTAATTTTTGGTGGTACAGGTTTAAGTTGATATATATCCTTAATCTGCACAAGATCTTGGCTCTGAACGCTGGCCCCCATAAGGTCCAGCGTCAACCCTCGCATGGCCTCCCTGCTCTGCATAGACAACCATGAGGATCGTCTGAGTGACTGTACATCCGAGCTGAGATAGCGGCTTGGAGTTGGGACCCAAAAAACAAAAAAAATGAACAACAACCACAACAACAACAACAAGAAGACACCACAAATGGAAAGTGACTCTCGCTTCACTGATGCCATCCTGAAATGCCGTCTGGCTTTGCGGCGTATAAAAACCGCTGTGGCTAAACAAAAAAACATTAGCATGGACGTAAGAAGCGGGGTATCGGACTTGGACGAACTGCTCGATGTCTTAGGACACTGCAGGAGCTCCTGGAAGAAGATCGAGGCTGAAGCTAATAAGCAGAAGCAACAGCCATTAATAGAGAGAGAGGCAAAGAGCTCTGAACCAGCGGGAACACCCACTATACAAAAGAGACAGGCCTCTAGCCCCCTAGAGTCAGAGGTTGGTAAAAAACTTTGCGAAAGACCACAAAATCTTTGGCAAAAAGTTACCAAAAAAGGTGCTTCGCACCAAAAAGCGGGAAAAGCTACTTCGGCAGCAGGGGAGAAGCCAAAAGTAGCAGCGAAAACGCCAAAAAAAAAGAGAAAAAGAAGCCCCTCCGAACAGAAGCAGTCCTCATAAAACCTAAAGGGGGACAAAGCTACGTAGATGTTCTTAGAAACATACGCAGCACAATCCAACAGGACGAAAAGGCAAACGTGAGAGCTATAAGGAAAACCCGATCCGGGGTACTCCTTGTCGAACTCGGTAAAGGGGAAAAGCTACAACCGGAGCTGGTGGACAAACTAAAGGCTACCGTCAAGGAAACAGCCACGGTAGCCGAGCTGAAGCCTACAGCGACAGTAGAGATCAGAGATCTCGACTCACTCACTGTAGAGCCTGAAGTGGCTGAGGCAGTGCATAAAGCACTCGCAAACACAACAGTTGACTTGCGAATAAAAGTCACTGCTCCGAACAGCCGAGAACAGGTAAGAGCTTTCGTAACATTGGAAAGCCAATTAGCGGAGACGTTGCTCAACCTACAACTTAAAATAGGTTTTGTCAGTGTCAGGCCCAGGATGTGCCTCACCATCCGCAGATGCTATCGATGTTTCGGGGTCGGTCACCTACAGACCAATTGTACGGGACCAGACCGAAATGGCGGAGGCATCTGCATTAGGTGCGGGGAAGCAGGCCACAAAATGAAAGACTGCAAAAAACCCCCAAAATGCAGCATCTGCACTGACGCAGGGCGCAGCTCTATTGCCCACATGCCAGGATCGCAGAAATGCCCAGGCACTCGTATAGCACCATGATAAAGATACTCCAAGGTAACCTACACCGGAGCAAAACTGCAGATGCACTTTTGACACAGATCGTAGCGGAATACGCTATCGACATTGTGATCATTAGTGAGCAATACAAGCAGAAAGCAAACGGAGTTTGGTTAGAGGACGAAACCAAGACTGCGGCCATATGGATTCCCAGTGCCAGTGGACAGCTGCTACAAGAGAGCAAGCTAGGAAATTGTTACGTCTACGCACGGTTCAGGGATGTCGTAGTAGTTAGCTGCTACCTGACACCTAGCGACGACATAAACACTTTCCAAATTAAGCTAGACGCAATCGAGGACCTGCTCATGGATGGAAGGAAGCCTTTCATTGTGGCAGGCGATCTCAACGCACGAGCAGTAGATTGGGGTATGCCCTCGACTAACTCTAGAGGACGTAAAATCATGGATATGGCAGCCAGGACTGGACTTGAAGTAGCAAATCGCGGTAACAGACCCACCTTCCACAGGCCAGGATGCGAAGGCACTATTCCGGACATAACCCTTGCATCCGAGCATATTATAGATCGGATCAAGGACTGGAAAGTATTGGACGACTTCACTGGTAGTGATCATGAGTATATCTCATACACCTACCATAATAATAGACGACAAGTACCCCCCGCGCGTCCTTTAAAAAAACCGCGCAGATGGGACATAAATAAAATGGATACGGGAAAATTACTCACTGAACTAGACAGAAGTGAGCGACAATTCGCTGGGCATTGAGCACGAACCAAATTGTCGAAAGAAGCCTTACAGCCGTGGTAAAAGCGTGTAACGTTTCGATGCCAAGAACGCACGGCAAACATGGCAGTAGGCGGCAGGCATACTGGTGGGGCAATAACGGGCTCTCTCAGCAGACTGATGGCAAACGTTGACGGCCCGACGGAAGGGAAACGGAGACTTCTTATGGAAACGACGAACGCTACACTACTTTATGGTAGCGAAGTATGGGCGGATACTCTACAGGCAGTTGCAAGGCGAAAACCGATATTATCCGCGCAGAGAAGAGAAGCCTTGCGGATAACATCGGCGTATCGCACAGTATCTGGAGCTGCAGTAGTCGTGATAGCAGCAGTCATACCGGTGGACCTACTTGCTCAAGAACGCAAGAAAATATGGCAACTCCGGCAGAGCGGAGAATTCTCTGAACAGGCAGCAAAGGTCATACGGCAGCAAACCATCGTCTCCTGGCAAGCGAGATGGTCGTCCGAAAGATATGGAAGATGGACTGCAAAAGTAATCCCCGACCTAGAGCAGTGGATAAGTAGAAAGCACGGTGAAACGTCTTTTTATCTTACACAAATGCTCTCCGGTCATGGATACTTTCGAAAGTACCTATATAAGATGGGAAAAACGGATGAATCCAGCTGTATTTACTGCAAAATACAATGGACGACGCAGAACACACATTCTTTGACTGCGAAAGGTGGTCAGAAGAGAGAACCGCCTTGGCAGGCTCTGTCGGCGAAGTCAGAGTAGATACAATAGTACAGAAAATGTGCAGCAGCATAGATGCCTGGAAAAAAGTCTGTGACTTCGCCAAAAATGTTCTGCGGCGGAAGAAGTATGGCCTGGACGCAGGCACAGAGAGGGTAACGCTCAGATAGAGCATATTTGAGGGCGCCACCTTGAAGGTTAATGCGAGATAGTTCCCGGTTCCAAGGTGGAATTTAGCCCTAGAAGAGGAGGTTTTTTTTAGTCGGTAAGCAGTCACGCAGTCCGACACACCAGCAGAGTGACGACCTGACTGACGGTGCATAAAGCATTTTTACCTACCTCAGCCCAACAAAAAAAAAAAAAAAAAAAAAAAAAAAATGTTAAAATGCTTTCTGCCATCTTAGCAATTGCTACTAAGCTATTATATGCAAGAATTATGCAGTTGGCCACAACAAACTTCTTTGCCGATTTGCCACGCCCCCAGTGGGCGTAGACGCAAACATGAGGCGAGGCAAACATGACTGCAAAGTTTGGTTGCTTACATTCCCAAAATGCGAAAACAGGGTATTTTTCGATATGCCACGCCCCCAAAGAGGCTGAAAAATTATTTTTGGGGCATCGATAGAGGAGAACATTAGTAACTCAACCATCCAATTTTCAAGCTTCTAGCTCTTAAACTGTAGGAGATATAAACTTTTGCTGTTTGCCACGCCCCCTGTGGGTGTAGATATATCCACCATAGCTTATTAGTCTTGGGTTGTCAACCCGAGTATACATGTCTCTAGTGTCAATAGTGTTCAATTTGAAAAATCACTATATATTCAGGTCCGATTTGCCACGCCCCCAATGGACGTAGACATAAAACGCTTTGATCGATCTTCTTAGAATCATAACATTAACTCACATGCAAAATTTCAGCGTTCTAGCTTTAACGGTGTAGAAGATACGTATTTCCCGATTTTCCACGCCCCCAATGGGCGTAGATATATCCGCCATAGCTTTTTGAACTTGGGTTGTCACCCCGAGTATACATTTCAAATTGCAACTCTCTAGCTCATCATCTAGTATGATAACTTGACTATGGGCGGAAGAGTTTTCCGATTTGCCACGCCCCTAGTGGGCGGATCGGGACAATTTTTTCACTTTATAATTCGGCAACATATATGAGTATATGTTTAAAGTTTCAAGTCTCTAGCTCTAATAGCGCCGAAAAATATTGCGTTCATACGGATAGACGGACAGACGGACGGACAGCAAGACGGACATTGCACAAACCCAATATACTTTCTTCCCTTTGGGAACAAAGTATAAAAATAATAATAATTTAACAAAAATAATAGTAGTGAAATAATAGTAATAATAGTCAAAATAATAAGAATTATTAAAATCATTAAAATTAAAAAAATTGTACACATTACAACTCTGTAAAAACGTTTACTAATTTTATCTCCACAGGAAGAAATGTAATGAACAGCTGCCTTAAAACGATGATCAAGTTTATTATCTCGGGTGAGAGAAGCATTATTCAATTCTTGGGAATAATAGAGAATAGAGATTCCATCTTTATCTTTTGAGTTGACTAAAACAATATCCGAAGTATTTCAATACTGCACAGATAGAAAGATTCCACTCAACCATCTTAGAAATATTCAGATGTTTAAAACAATAGCTTCCGAATAACACTACAGAAGAACTAGTTAATATCACGGTAAACAGATAAAACACTTCCTTACATTCGATTATCAACCAAAAACCATCAGACATATTTTTTAACAGAACGTCTAGAAGAATTTTCAAGGGTTGTCAAATTTCAACAGAAAGTACAAGATATTTGAGGGGGTTGTTGAAATGCAAACAGGAATTATCAAATAGTAGAAGAAATAGGACAAGGACTCTACTTATCAACTATAAAGAGGGAGATGTAATGTCAATTAAAAACAAGGTTATGAGTAAAGATAAGAAAAGAAAATAAAAACACGAAAATTAACTTTAAATCCCAATGTTGAATATTTCTTCACAATCCCATCCTGATAAAAAAAATCTAAATAGTTTGTAAAAGAATATACTTTTAACAACACACAAAGCAGCACAACGTTTCGGCACATGTGGTATAGTGGTCAGAAGATCTTTGGCTGCCAAGCAGTAAAGCAGTATTTCGAGGACATGGGAGAGAAAATTGTGCGTTTGGATGCTTGGATGCAATTCGACACAAAGAAATATATTGGACGAACCCATGGAATCGGATTGTTTTAATTAAAATTAATTAATTTGGAAATGGAATTTTGATATAAAGGATGAATGCGAATCAACTTGGATTCCATCAATCGCATTATGCTACTCCATGCAACAATAACATTAGAAGCCCTTATTGTGCCTTATTGTGCTTGATACTGGAAACGAATATGCTTGATAACGGATTACATTATATCAACAACCTATAACTATGTTCACGGCTGCACATCCACAAGTCGGTCTTCCAACGAATACTACAAGGCAAGTTTTAATAAATCAAAGGCCAACGCTTATACCAAGATATTCAACTCGAAGATTACCCATTGAAATGGAGACAAATCGTTCTGGTCAGTCTTACCGTCTGAATCTTGATAGTGGAAGAGTCGGCAAAAGGAATATGAACGATACACCTAAAGTGTTCTCAAAAGTATAGCGTCTATACCAAATTGACACTGAAGTTTCACCTGAAACTGATCAGCAAGAAGGTCCTGAAACCGTTTACTACAGGAGCTTGGAAAAAAGTTTGTGACTTCGCCAAAAATGTTCTGCGGACGCAGACACACAGAGGGCAACGCTCATTTAGAGCACACGATGGGGCTACACATTGAAGGTTAATAGGTCCTGGTTCGAAGGTGGATCTTGAGCCCCAGAAGAGGAGGTTTTTTTAGTCGGTAAGCGGTCACGCAGTCCGACACACCAGCCAGAGTGATGACCTGACTGACGGTCAAAAGACAGTCTTCGAATTCCGTCACAAGTTAATCATGACGCCGCCACAATAAATATTGGATCCAACTAGGGAAGGAGTTGAGGAGGAAGTTCAGGATACATAGTAGGCTGGATTCTCCTATCAGACATGAGAGCAGAATACAACGTACGGAGCTGATTCTATTTAGTTTATATTCAGACGAGATCTATTGTTCCTAAATTATACGAAATTATAATAAATATATTATTTCATCGAATCCAAGTGTATTTGTCTACGCGAGAATATAACTCAGTGCACATATCTCTACTCTCGTAGTGTGTGTGCTCTTAACTTATATATATATATGTATTTCTAGACCAAATAGAGCATTTTAACACATTCAACTTCAAGAAGAGAAATTTATAGGCCCAAATCCTATATATATCGGCTAGACTTATTTAGAGGATTTGTTGTCAAATGTACTATATGTAAATAGACATTTATGCATATATAAATACAGAATTTTTTGTATACATATAAAAATATATAACACATATACGTATTTATTATGGCCAATTTATGAAAATCGAACGCAAGGCCAATAATTATAATTAAATCGACTTATTAGCTTGTTATGTGAACTGCGTGTGCGTGTGTGCGTGTGTGATTTTGTGTGGGCGCATAATCTGGCAAAATTAAACACGTAATAAGATACAAATATTTTTGTAATAAGCGGCACCTGTACCTAATAAACAGCAACGACAAGAGCAACAACAATAGCATCAAATAAACCAGAAAATAATAAGCACACACACACACGCACATCTTCTGAGGCTATTGGCCAATTGCAATTGAAGTTGAAAAAGAAAGTCAAGTGAAGCCACAGTTTACCCTTGGGCTTGCGCCCACAAACACGCCCACGCCTACGCCCACACGCACCCACCTGCCACACACACCTCTTTGCCGTCCATTTACAAGCTGTGTCCCGCTTCTGTCTTTAAGCAAGCGAGGTAGGGAAACAGGGACAGAAAGAGAGACAGCGAAAGAGAGAGGGAGAGTGCCTCGAAGTTGAAGTGGTCATGTTTTGCACTCAATGGCTAACATTACTCGCTCATTACGTGCCCCGGCATGCGACTCGACTTGTAATTGTTATTGCCACATTGGCACGAGACAGGCGAGAGGTGGGAAGAAAGTGCTCAAAAGCCACTGGAAATAGAAACAGCAACAGCAGCAGTCACAGCATCATCTCAATTTGGAACTCATTCCATCCATAAGCCATATTTCAATTAAAGCAGGCCACAAGAAGCATTGCTTAGAATACTGCAAAAAATAGGGAAAATATATATACATATATACAATTACATTTATTCCTAATTAAAATTACACAAACTAATTGAGTTAGATGAATTTATCTGCGACTGATCAAGGTATCATGCTCATTTGTTTGAAATCTATAAATTATTGAACAATTATATATATATGTGCAAATATTGTGAATATATTATTCATGCATACATTTATATGGAAATAAATATTCAAATACTTGAAATATAGACTCACATAATCAGACTTATATTCAGTTAAGCATCGACTCGCAGTTCAAGACGCAGCCAACTTAATGATGAACTGAAATCTAGCAACGTCACATATGTGACTTTAATGCATGAGAAATGTTTACTTAATTGTACTATATATATTCGTAAAAAGCGTATTTTCAGTCTATACTGATCTATAGATCCGCATGTGAGTTTGTAATACCCTAAGAGTTAGTCAAACGATATTTGAAATATGTATATATATAGTAAATATATATATACAATTAACTGATTATTTATGAGCTAACAGCATAAAATAAGTTCTGAAGGGATTTTTGTACATAAATCGATTTTAATATCAATTTCATAAGGAAGTATACCAATATTAATATTTATCGATAAATAATTATCCGACCTATAAATAAATATTAATCAAACCAAACTAATTTCATCGCATATACCTGCTATGGTAAGCAAAGACACTATTTACAGGGTATTTAGATGAGATGCCAACTTGAATTTGTCTTTCGGCCAGGAGCTAAGCTATGGATTTCTCTACAGTTTTCAACAGACAATTGCTGCTCTTGCATGCTGTCAATATAGATGGCCCAAAACATGGACCAAGACAATGGACTGGCCCAACGGCGACACATGGGCGTGCTACATGAACAAGTAGAAAACCGAAAAACCACAAACATTAAAACAAAAAACGAAAATTTTAGAGAAAATATGTTTAACAGGCAAATAATATACACACAGAAACATATGTATATATAAATATATTTGTATATAAATATAAATATGTATGTGAGCATGTATGTATGTGGAATTAGCCATGGCCAAAATCGGTAATGCGTTTTAAGCTTGTCGCCGGCTTTGGGCATGAAACGAATTTTGTTGTCGTCGGCGTTTCGTAGGCCCCCCAAAAGGCAAGCGCAACACGCGGCGAAATAGCAACAGCAAAGCGAACAGATGATCAGACAGCCAGATGGATAGTACAAACATAGAACCGCGGCAGAATCGAAAAATACAAAATGAAAATTTGCTAGCATATGCCGGATATCGACAAATTAACGCCATATATATATATATATATATATACATATATATATATATATATATATATATATACATATATGTATAAATATTTTTGATTTTGTGATCTAGTTAAAGTAAATTAAAAGCTGCAAATTTAAATAGCAAATCAAAATTTTTAAGAGACATAAAGCTTTCTCATAGAAGCTTCAGAATACAATTCTGAAGAAAACAAAAACAAACTAATATTACAAATTGCTTATGATTGCCAAGCATGCACATCCTGCTTATCGGTTCAACTGTTGAACTTAGATAAAGAACGACAAGATATCTCTCATTTCTGTTGAATGTGTTTCATATTTCATTAAAGCTTTCAAAAGCGCTCTACTTATCAAAAGATACAACATATATTGAAATGCATATACAGGGTGTATATTGGTTAAGAATCAATCAATCAATTAGTCAGTCAATCAATTCATCAATCTATCAAGCATTTAGTTTTCGTACATTTTCATTATTTCTCTGTCAGTCTATCAAACATTTAGTTGATATGTGAAAAGGTTTACAGGGTATCAACTAGTTAAGCTCTCTTGTTACAATCGAATCACTTGATTCTATTGTTGCTCTGTCCATTTGCTAAAGCTCCCACATAACTATATACATACATATGCATATGTGTGTGTCTGTGAATGAGTTAGCAACCCAAGCAAACGGCAAAGAGAACTCAACGTGTCGACATAAATCAAAATGCGTCAAAATGTACACGCCGATGCCCAAACAGCTGTGATTTCATTGACTCTTTCTTCAACTGCTTCTTTTCGGCTTATAGTAGTTGTCGTTGCTTTGCAGCCAGTTGGTTTAATCATACATTGGCAAACTGACAGCTACTTTTGTTCTTGCCTTGGCTAAATACCAATAAAAAACAGAAAACTATTAGAAAACGACTAGCTAAATACCCATTGTAGAGTAGTAAGAAACTTGAACTTCGCGAACATCTGATATTCTAAGAATTCTACGCTTCGTTTCTGCATGCATAACAACCAATGCATTCACATTCACATACAGACACTGATATACGCATATGCAGATGAACGACATATTTTATAATTGATTCTCGATAATATTTATAATCGAAAACTTTGAAACGGGAATAGTTATGGGGCATTTTCAGTGGGTTCAGGGTATACAAAGATATATTTTAATAAACTCTAAGCTCGTATTATTTCATTTATATATGTTTACGTATGTGAACACAGAAATCATATATTATTTATATACGCATATGTATAATATAAAATTTTTTAATGATTCAGCTTGTTTTATTAAATTTTAAGCTCATCTAAACTAAATTTTTTACTCAATGATTAATTAGTTTGTGTTGACTGAGCCAACTGAGTTTTCATGCAAGAATATAATATAATAAATATATCATATATATTATATATAAACAAGAAAGAAAGCTGTAGTCGAGACTGCTCGACTACGAAATCCCCTGAGCCCTTCTTCGAACGAATCATATTCCAAGAATGCTTCGTTTCGATTCTCTACGCGTAAGAAACTATACATGCAAAAACACCAACACACACACGCTTGTAAGCATGTATGTGTGTATGCATGTGTGTGAGCAATGCAGGCGGCTTGCTGTCTCGCTGCCTTTGTTGCTGTTAATGATTAATAATTCCGTTTCTAGAATTGGGGACCGGAAAATCTGACAAAAACCGAAATTGTATTAAATTAGTATCTATATATATGCAGAAGACTCGGAAATTCCATCACTTAAGATGAATTAGCTAGAATTTTATAACTGGTTCCCGATAAATTCATTTATCGATAACTTTGCAAATATGCAAGTTACCGAATTTCTGAAACAAACTCGTACTGCGCGTGCAATATACGGGCCTAACACAAAAAGAAATCGACGCGTTCATACATACGGACGGACGGACGGACGGACAGACGGACATGGCTATATCAACTTTTCTCGTCACCCTGATCAAGAATATATATACTTTATGGAGTCTGCCACGCCTCCTTCTGCCTGTTACATACTTTTAACAAAACCATTATACCCTGATTTCCCATTTTCAATGGGCTCAGGGTATAAAGAGGATATATTAAATGGAAAACATACATATATTTCACCAGAATTCTGTATAAATAGAAATTCCGTTGCTGTTATTATTATAATTTAACAACACATTAATAGTCTCATTGAGCAAATTGAATGAAAATTTAGATATCTCGCAATATATTCTCCTACCACTTGAGCTACTTGAGTTTTGACTGTGTAGTGGGCCCTTGAAGCAAACCTGCTTTTAGCTAGTTTAATGCGTTCCATATTACGATACAATATACATACATATGTATTTATATACGCTATATAAACAATCTTCCAACTATTTTCTCGATCAAATTAATAAAATATGGTTCGATAGTTCAGGAAATGAGAAAAATATACTAAAGATCATAAAATAGTATTATTTGGTTTGAAATTCCACTAGATGGAAGGCGATAGACAAAACACGTTAAACAAATGACTAATGCGCCTGACTATTAACAAAAAAAAAATAAATAAATAAAATAAAATAAAATAAAAATTTGCGCATATGTGCAAAAATCAATTAACAATATCTAAACACAATAAATACAACTATATAAAAATATATGCATCTACAGAGCTTTGTTTATATACTAAATTTATATATATAAATGTACATATTTCATTTGAATGTTCTACTTTGGGTACCTGAGAATCCGCTTTGACGTGTTTTTTCTATCTTTTAGACTCTCTGTTTAATTACAGCTACGTATTTATATTATAATTCATATCATATATATTTATATATGTATATTCACGTCTTTGTTGTTGTTGCTTTTATACTATTTTGTGTGTGTGCTTTGGAATATATTAACACAATTAAATGGGTTGACCGAGCACCTGAAATGTACGAGGCGAGCTTTAATTTTTGTACAATTTCAATTGGCAATTTTATTTGTTAGTTTTTAAGATTTGATTATTTTTGTTTTTTATTTTGTTTATTTATTTATTTATTTATTTTTTTATTTATATAATGCGCTATTCAATGTTGTTTGTTGCTGTTGTCGGATACACAATTGCTGCATCAAAAAAAAAGTAAAAAAAAAAAAAAAAATAGGCAAATTGTAGCTGGCAAAAAAAAAAACAAACAAAACAAAACAATTCACAATGCACACGCTGCTCACAGTTACAATTACAGTTAGATAGCAGCCGTCTGAGGCGCGCGAGAGATAGTGGGTGGGCTAGCGTCTTTCTTCCCTTTTGCACTTGTAGATACTTTTCTCGCTTATCAAATGTTGTTGCAGTTCTTATTGGATTTGGAACGTTTATTTAAGCAACAAATCGTGGCACTTGCAGCAGCATTTGCCATCCGTATGTAGATACACACACATACGCAGACGTACACACTCACACATGCACAGAAACAGGCACAGACACAGAGACAGAGAGACGGACGCACACAAGTGCGTTGCGTTTTTGCTTACAATTTTCTTTAGACAGTTGGTCACTTTTTGCAATCACAGAAAAAAAAAACAACAAACGAATATTCCGCTTAATTTCGATATATATAAATAATTGAATTTCGATTTACACAAATGTCAAGCGCGTTTCTATTTAGCAGTATTTCAGCTTGTTTTTCTTTATATAGCATATACTTTATTGAATGCATTAACTGTCTATCGCACAGCTTTTGCTTCCTGCGCGTCGCCGTGGAGAGCTGAACTACGTCTATTTGCCTGCTGCTAGCGCTGTCGACGTCGTTGCCTGCCGCTGCCGCCAACAGCAGCGGTTAACATTATAACGGCAACACGCGACGCCAACGACAACATTTGGTTCTTGACGCAGGCGCGCTCTCCCACCACCGTCAACAAACAACAACAGCGAAGGAAAGTGACGCGAGCGAGCAAGCGAAAGAGCGAGAAACCGACCGACAGTACGTGTTTACTTATGGATGTGTGTATGAATGGGGTGTGTGTGTTTGGCAGAGAGCGCTGGATGAGAGAGCAAAGCAGCACAGTGGCACGCTTTGCCTTTGCGTTGCGCTTTGCGCTCACCGCCCTGGTCGAAAATAAACCGCTAACAGCGTCTGCTGAGGTTGCTTTCAACACAGGCCGCGCCACCTGAGGGTTGTTTTCATTGCTCGCTTTTTATTTTTGCACGTTGCATGGTTGCATTTCTTGCAGCTGTCCGCTGCTGGGTTGTTTTCATTTGTTCTTTTGTGGGTGGTTATTTACCAGGGCTGCAAGCACAATCTGCGCAAGAAACCAAAGAAAGGAAAACAAAACTGTTTTTAAGAGTTGTCATTTGATCTTGAAGCAGTGTGACCAAATCTTTGATTGATTTATGCAAATTGAAATTATGTACAGTTACTTAGCATTGGTAGCAAGCCAACTTTGAACGCCCCCACATGGTTTCCTTCTTGCCTTCATGACTGTCAAAGCGGAAGCATCAAACCAAAATTGTTTGGGTTCATTAAGCTGAATGGAATACGTACACATATAAGTATGTACATATACATATGTATGTAGATACATACATGAATGTATGTATGTATTTATTTATTTAAGTAATACAACAATTTGAGGTAAATTATAGCGTTGACTTTGAATTTGCATTTTAGGTTCACACAGAGACCCTCAAGCACATATACACAGACATGCACATATAACTTAAACATTTACGTCAATGACAGACAGTAACTACAACAACAACAACAGACAACAACAAAAAGCTCACGTTGTAAAAATAACACAAAATATCGACGCAATATGCTTATTTAAGCCAACTGAGCCAACACAACACGTATGTATGTACATACATACACATGTATGTATGTATGTATGTATGTATGTATGTGCGAGAGCCTAAAAATAACAATATCAATTTTATATAGTAGATAATTAAGTTGAGCTAAGTTGAGTTGAGTACAACTAAGACATACATACATATTTATATAGGTATACATAAGTACATAAAAGCTTTCTTTTTGTAGTCTCGTTTGTGTTTCAAAAATTGAAGTTGAGCACAAATAGACGAGACAGAAGACAACAAACACAAAGCTTTTGCTACCGAGCTACGCGCGTTGCTTTCAATTGTCGTCAACGACACTTTTGTGTGGTGGGCTTGTAAGAACGAGCGGGCGTAACGGAAACGGTAGAGGAGCCGGCACGACGCGTATATTCTTTCGTCAATTTTGTAACTTTTTGCCTTACGTTGACGGTTACGGTTGCTGTTGCTGTTGCTTATAATCAATCTATTACGTTCGAATAGAACTCGTCAACTGAATCAGTTAATCAAGCGAAAGATAGCCACAAGCGTCACGTTCGCCACGAGAGCAGCGCTGAGAGACGAACTGAGAATGGCCATGCGAGTCACTGATGTCATTTCAGCTTTGTTCCAGCTAGATCTGGCTGTTTTGGAAATGCGATTGCGGGAAAAATTTGAAAACAGCGGGCAGCGGGAATTCTAACTTTTTTAGCAAATTAAAATATTTTTCTTATACTTTGTTCCCGAAGGAGAAAAAGTATATTGGGTTTGTGCAATGTCCGTCTTGCTGTCCGTCCGTCTGTCCGTGTGTCCGTGTGTCCGTCTGTCCGTATGAACGCAATATTTTTCGGCTCTATTAGAGCTAGAGACTTGAAATTTTAAACATATACTCATATATGCCCCCGAATTATAAAGTGTTAAAATTTTCCCGATCCGCCCACTAGGGGCGTGGCAAATCGGAAAACTCTTCCGCCCATAGTCAAGTTATCATACTAGATGATGAGCTAGAGAGTTGCAATTTGAAATGTATACTCGGGGTGACAACCCAAGTTCAAAAAGCTATGGCGGATATATCTACGCCCATTTGGGTCGTGGCAAATCGGGAAATACGTATCTTCTACACCGTTAAAGCTAGAACCTGAAATTTTGCATGTGAGTTAATGTTATGATTCTAAGAAGATCGATCAAAAAGTTATATGTCTACGCTCATTGGGGGCGTGGCAAATCGGACCTGAATATATAGAGATTTTTAAAATTGTGCTATATTTTGAACACTAGAGACTTGAATGAGAGACTTTGCATGTATACTCGGGGTGACAACCCAAGTTCAAAAAGCTATGGCGGATATATCTACGCCCACAGGGGGCGTGGCAAACCGCAAAAGTTTATATCTCCTACAGTTTTAGAGCTAAAAGCTTGAAATTTGGATGGTTCAGTTACTTATGTCCTCCTCTATCGATGACCCAAAAATAATTTTTCAGCATCTTTGGGGGCGTGGCATATCGAAAAATACCCTGTAATTTTCGCATTTTTGGAATGTAAGGAACCAAATTTTGCTCGGCTCTTTCTAAGAACTGGCAAAAAATTATGCGTCTACGCCCACTGGGGGCGTGGCAAATCGGCAAAGAAGTTTGTTGTGGCCAACTGCACAATTCATGCATATAATAGCTTAGTAGCAATTGCTTTGATGGCAGAAAGCATTTTAACATAAATATAATAATATTAATGAAATTAAAAAATAAACTTTAATAAAAAACTTTCGATTAATAAATAAAAAGTTTCCAGCGGGATTCGAACCTAGGTCTTTTGAAAACAACATGTAATCGTTAGCTAAACCCAAAGAAGTAAGAAGGCTCTAGTCGAGACGGCTCGACTACGAGATACCCTGAACCCTGTAAAGAAAATGATACTCTTCTTCTTTACGCACTTATAAGCACGCGCTCTGCTAACTGCGCAGTTGCTGCCGTGGCTTGGGGGTGGGTTGGGCTGAACTTTGGACGCCTATAACTCCATTTCGAGATGCATGATCTTCATTTAATTTTAAGAGTAGATTTAGAGTATCTATATCTATCTATGTGCCAAATTGCAAGTCTCTAGTATTTGAAATGCTTTTTTTGCAAATTGGGGGCGGAGGGGGCGTGGCATAAAAAATCTGAAAACTACAAAATCTGCGTATTCATAATATCTATCTAAATATATAAAGTCTCTAGCTGAAACGGTGTAGAAGTTATACCCAAAAAACCTAAAAAATGGAAACGAATTTTCGATTTTTATCGATAATTTGGAAATGGGACGAGTTATCGAAAAAACAAAATAAACTCGTATTGCGTAGCTAACATACGAGTGTTCATGTGAAATTTCAGCTCTCTAGCTTTTGTAGTTTCCGAACGGACGGACGGACAGACGGACAGGGCTAGATCAACTTATTTTTTTATGCTGATCAAGAATATATATACTTTATAGGGTCTGCGACGTCTCCTTCTGCCTGTTACATACATTTTCACAAAACCATTATACCCTGAATTCCCATTTTCAATGGGTTCAGGGTATAATAAATTCACAGCTGATCAGCAGCTTGTGACAAAACAAAACAATACAATCGCACTTCTTGCAATATGTATACACACTTGGATGTGTATACACAAATACAAACATCTGTATACATACATACATATGTACATATATGCATGCATAGAGAAACTGCTTGGCAAGCAAGCAAGCAGGGTGGCAAATCGAAAAAGTTGTTTTAGTTTTAGCTTAAATGCACAATTCATATGCGTATGTTTATAAATTATTATCAATTGGCAGCAAGCATTTTATAATAAATATACAACTGCAAATGTTGGTCCCTACAATTGCTACAGGCAGCAAAAGTTTCGCACACAGTCACATAAATGCTCATACATGTAGCAAGACACTGTTAATGTGTGTGTGCATGCTCATCGCTAAAAAGTAATGCTCATGCACATCAGCGCTTTCATACCCTTCCCAAAAATCTTTACGAAAACACTAAAATTTTCCATGAGCATGGCAAAGTCGTTTAAGAGTTCGGCATACTCTTACTAAGAAAGGCAGATGGGATCGTCGCGAATCGCCACTCGCGAACATATTTCAATTTTTTGGGCTGCTGGCTTGTGCTTGCATAGAGTGAGATAGAGAGAGAAAAAAAGAGAGAGGGGGAGTAAAGCAAAATAGCGCATTTAAAGCGCTCATATGAAAATATGACCATCCCGGTTGAGCGCTAGCAGCGCAATGAATTCGTCGTTTCATATTTTGACTGCCCAGCCCTGAATTGCCCAAACCGAACAAATACGAAGTTGAGTGGTCGCTTGGCTTATATTCTGGTCCGTGGAAAAAGTTTGTTCTAGTTGTCCAGTCTATGTGTTGTATGGTTAGTGATGTAAGTCTATTAGTAAAGCATCGATATTTACTTTTATCGAATAATTTCTCTCAAAAATGCCTATGCAAATTTGTGCGTCTTCCATTACTAAAATTGTGAAATTCGTAGCGATGCCGAAAGTAATTTACAAACAAAAAGTCAGAGATACATATATGGCTGCAGAGCAAAGAGTTTAAGGAGTGGCTGAGGAAGGATCCCACAGACTTAACACGGGCGTATTGTAGCTACTGTAAGTGCAGCATAATTGCAAAATTATGTGATTTGCGTGCACACGGTGCTACAAAACAGCACATAAGTTCGATGAGCGGCTTTGTGCAAAAAAAAAAAAAAAAAAAAAAAAAAAAAAAAACAAAATACAATTTAGTCAAAATTAGAAATTAATTTATCTCAGATTTTAGGTATGGACTGCACCGACAAAACAAATGTTGTTTTGACTATCAAATACCACCCAACTGTCTAGCTTCAATAGAACGAAGTGAATATTATCCGAGCGATGACAAAGATATTGATAACATAGTATTATTGGATAATACGTTCATTCTTGAATAAAAAAACAATATATAAAAATCAGCTTTTTTTCCCGGGGATTCAGCTTTTTTTAGCTGTTTTCTTGAGTCGATTTAGCTGTTTTGGCGTTCCAAAAAATGACATCACTGAGGCGAGTGCGAGTGCGAATGCACGAGTGCCTAAGTATGTGTATATGTGCGAGTGTGCGCAAGCAAAACTATTGCTGAGAGAAGCCGCGCCGCGCGCTAAAAACGAGAGTGAAAATGTGTCAATGCGTCTATGCGTGCGTTGTGTGTGTGAATGTTTACCAGTGATGCCAACTTTTTTTTTTGAAAAAAAGGCAAAACTGTGCGTAAAATACGGAAAAAAGGCAGAAAATCTAAAAAAAAAAAGGACAGAAAACAGGACAAAAACATTTTTTTTCTAAATTTGTATTTTTTTTTTTTCTTTTTTAATTTAAGTTATAATAATTGTTATTTCTTAATTTTTTTTATAAAAATTATAACTGTTACGGTCCCTGATTATAACAATTTCAAGGCATTGTCAATTATGTTATCATTTTCCTCTTCCCTGGCCTCGTATGTCGCCATAAATCCAACACGCGACAAGCACTCTACTGGCAACTTATAGCTAATACAACACAAGTTGTGCCTGGCGACATGTTTGGGGACATTCCGGAGGCTTAAAGCATATTTTATTTTTTTGGGCAAAACACGATGCGTTTTGCATATGTTTTTTTGTCGCCATTTGTGCGCGAATTTGGTGAATTTTGCAATTTATACTGCATTTGCAGTACGCCTTATTATTGTCGTTCTCATCCCGGGCTATCCACGACTTGAAATCTAACTACTTTAGCCAGCAATTCTGAAATTTTTGTTTATAGATCTCCTTGGGCATTTTATCACTGTTTTCAAATTAAATTTTAGATAAGAAACGATATCGATAATGCATATAAACTTCCTACACTATCAATTTATCACTGTTATACTTATTTTGGCGCTGTTCTTAACCAAATATCGGTACACAATTTAGTATATTTTATGCTAAAGTTCTGTTAAACTGCTCTGAAATGTTATTTAATAAAATTTTGTTGCATCAACAACCGATCAACTGGGAAAACAACCAACTGGGAAAATATGAACACAATTCGCATTCACAAAAAAAGGACAGATTTCCGGATAGGGGATGTTTGATATTTTTTCCGGACAAAGCGCTTAAAAACAGGACAGATCTGTCCGGAAAAAGGACAAATTGGCATCACTGATGTTTACTGTTTAACAGCTGTTGCAATGTGCCACGCATCAAGCTCTTTACGATCGCTTTCCAATAGGCATGCAATCGTTGGTGAATACCTCCTATGAACACAAACAGATTTTTATTTATAATTTATTGTATACACAGGCGCTTTTACTTAGCATTGACCACATGCCCATAAATTCGAGTCACACGCTGCGTATGCGTAATGGGAGAGACAGCAAGTGTTGCGCTTTAGTTTGGGTAGCTATTTTTGGCATATGTTAATCTAAATAGCTTGTCACATTTACATGCAGATTTACATTTACATGTATATATACAGATATACATGCATATGTATATCTTTTTATCTCTGCCTGTTTGTGTCTATTCATTGTCTGCATAAAATTCCCGCGAATTCTCTAAAGTATAAGTGCCATTAAAACGCGCACAGCGCGTCTGTACTTTACATGCATAGTCTGTATGTATATGTGTGTTCAAGTGTGTTAGTATGTGTGTGTACTGCCTTTGTCATAGCTGGCTTAGTCTCGTGTATGCAAATAGCAAATAAAACTGAATGAAATGGAAAACACGCAAACAGGCAAACGTGCTGCATTACTAGCTACCTGTTATTTTTGTTGCTGCTGCTACTGCTGTTGTTGTTGTTTCTGCTGCTACTGCTGTTGTTGTAGCCATAGCCACATCCGAAGCAGCTGCCATGCCATGCCTAGCCTACCCCCAATCACTCCATCCATCATTAGCCCTTACCCAGCTATGTTACAAGAAAGAATGTGACGTCTTCTTTGCGGATTCCAGCATTTGGCGTAGGCGCACAAAAGACAACGTTTTGACCGCCACATTGTTGTCTAATATATATGTATATATGTATGTACATATACACACGTAAATGTATATGTATATATAAACATATATACATATGTGATTGTCGAGCTGACATTGTTGTTACGCTGATTATGAAGCTCGACTACTTCCGCTGAAATGCTGCTTGGCAAGAAGGCAAAAAGGATTTCCGAGTTACTCTTTTGTTAGCTCTTCCAGTAAATCAGCGGAATACCTGAAGCAGTTTGCAATTGGAATTGCATCAACAATGGAACAAAGCAAAACTTTTTGTGCTCTCCAGAAACTTTTTGTGCTCCAACTCGATTACAACCTGCTGAAATAACTCCCAATTTGATTTAGGTTTTTGAGCTAGGCCCAGTTTGCTTGTTTCCAGTAAATGCCTCCAAACAAAACTTTGACATCAATAGACATATGAAATATATTTCTATCAGCATACATTCGCAGCACACTCCGCCCCACTGACCCACATTGACGAGCGCCAAAAAGTGTGTCAAGCCAAGGCAAACAGAAACATTTGCCCACTGCACTATGGGTAAAAATCCCGAAATTTTGGCATTAATGCAAATTTTTTTTTGTTTAGTATCCGCCAACTGGTTTATTTTTCTCATTTATAATACTCCAGTAGACATTAAAACAATTTTTATAAAATTTTCAAGGCATCCATTAATGTTTTGAGCTTCGTCAAAGTTAGCTGATTCAGCGTTGCTTGGTAAATCGAAAAAAGCGCTTGATATCATTTTCGACTTTCAACGTGAATATATCTTTGTAGGTTGCAATAATGAAAAAGTTTTGTTATGGAAAAATATCAGGGAGGTATTTAAATGAGATTCTTACAATTTATTTTGTTGTTCTGTGATTTATTAGCCAATTGTGCAACATAAATATTAATTTTGATCTTAAAAATGCACGCAGCAATTTTTAAGATCAAAATTAATATTTATATTTGCGTTTCGTCAGACATAACTTTTGACCAGTCAAATGCATTTGAAATGTTGAAATCACAAATTGTGTACTAATGTTTGCTAAATCCAATATTAAAAATACATCTTGCCCGTTTTTGCCCCTTTATGAAATAATCGACATGTTGCAGCTACAAATGAGTACAGCAATTCCATTCTGCTGGAAGTGTGGAACAGCAACAAGCGACAATATAGTGCAATAAATGATTATATGGTCAAACAAAATAAGCGAAGACAACAAATCGGAAGATAAACTTAAATTAATTGAGCAAAAAAATACTCTTCCTCTTTACGAACGTATGACCACGCGATCTGCTAACAGCGAAGTTGCTGCTGTGGTTGGGGGTGGGTTGGGCTATACTTTGGACGCTGATAACTCCATTTCTAGAAAGACGATCTCCATGAAATTTTCAATAGATTAAGAGTATCTAAATCTATCTATGTGCCAAATTGCAAGTCCCTAGTATTTGAAATTTGGAGGGGGTGTGGGCGTGGTTCAATTTTGGAAAAAAAAATCCGAAATTATAAAATACTCATACTAATATGTATGCCAAATTTCAAGCTTCTGTCTCTTCAGGGGCAATTTATGCCAAACAAGTAAGAAGGCTCTAGTCGAGACGGCTCGACTACGAGATACCCTGAACCCTGCAAAAAAATGAATGCTCTTCTTCTTAACGCACTTATAAGCACGCGCTCTGCTAACTGCGCAGTTGCTGCCGTGGCTTGGGGGTGGGTTGGGCTGAACTTTGGACGCTTATAACTCCATTTCTAGATGAACGATCTTCATGAAATTTTCAGAGTAGATTACGAGTATCTAAATCTATCCATGTGCCATGTGGGGGCAGAGGGGGCGTGGCATAAATCTGGAAACTACAAAATCTGCGTATCCACAATATCTATCTAAATATATAATGTTGAAGTCTCTAGCTAAAACGGTGTAGAAGTTATACCCAAAAAACCTAAAAAATGTAAACGAATTTTCGATTTTTTATCGATAATTTGGAAATGGGACAAGTTATCGAAAAAAACAAAATAAACTAGTATTGCGTAGCTAACATACGAGTGTTCATGTGAAATTTCAGCTCTCTAGCTTTTGTAGTTTCCGAAATCTCGACGTTCATACGGACGGACGGACGGACGGACGGACGGACAGACGGACAGGGCTAGATCAACTTATTTTTAATGCTGATCAAGAATATATATACTTTATAGGGTCTGCGACGTCTCCTTCTGCCTGTTACATACATTTTCACAAAACCATTATACCCTGAATTCCCATTTTCAATGGGTTCAGGGTATAAAAATCGGGCTTTTTACCCATAGTGCACTGCTCGGGGACATTAACAGTGCAGCCGCAAAGTATGCAACGAAAAACTCACCTTGAGCAATGTGAGAATCTTCTGCGATAGATCATAATCGAAATTCGAGTATTTGGAGCCGCTCATGTCGTAGATGAAAACGAGGCCGGCACGCTGTGTTTCCGTGTCCTGCAGCGCACAGTCCAACTGATAGACGATACCCTGTAATGTGGTTGTATGCGAGGCATTTAAAGGGCTGTGCCGATTGGCCGTGAAGAGCGCAATAGCCGCGCCACTCGACGTGCGGGCAGGCTACAAATACAGAGAGAAAGTGAGAAAGAGAAAGAAAGAGAGAGAGAGAGAGAGAGAGAGAGAAAGAGCGGGAGGG
The DNA here is from genome assembly GCA_030914335.1 of Drosophila borborema. NCBI lineage: Eukaryota > Metazoa > Arthropoda > Insecta > Diptera > Drosophilidae > Drosophila > Drosophila borborema. Next base: position 33,928 of record JAUESP010000162.1, on the reverse strand, counting down.
CGCGAAAGGAAGAATGGTGAGTGAGAGAATGAGCAACTGGCTGTCAGATTAGACCTTGGATACGTACCAATATTGTGAATTTGCCCGTCTGCAACTCCGAGCGCAACGGCTCCACATTGGCATCGATGTTATAGAGGAATTCCCGCTGGCGTATCTGCTCGTGCTGCTCGTAAAGAGATACGGCTCGTGGTATATCAAATTTACGGGCATACAGAAACTTGACGGCTGTCGTGTGCGAAATGTGACGCCTAATGGGCAATGACAACGATGCTGATGCTGATGATGAAGGTAATGTGGCTGATGATGATGTCGCTGATGTTGTCTGTGTTGTTGCTGCTGCTGCTGCGGCTGTGGCTGTTGTTGCTTTTGTTGCGCCAGTGGCTATCGTTGGCTGTTGTGTGTTGATGCTGACATGAAAATTTGATGTGCTGGCATTCGAGGAGTGATTGGAGTTGGAGTTGGAGGCTACGCCAGCGGCTGCTGCTGTAGTTGTTGTAGTTGTTGCTGCTGATGCTGCTGAATTATTGCAGTTGACGCCTAAATTGTTGCAGAGATCAATGAATTGTCTGATAGCCTGTGAAGTAGCGCAAAATGAAACAGTTTTCGACAATTAAGCGTGTGGGCTAAATCTTGTCACGTATGTATATTGTATATATAAATGTACGTATGTATTTATATGCATGATTGAATGAATGCAAATGCTGTGTGCGTCGCGAGAATAATAAGAGAAACAGTTGAGAGAGAAATACTTCTTAATATAGACATTACTTATATAGAAAGAGGAAAACATTTAGAATTTAGATATGTGAATTCAAGCAGTTTCGATAGAGAGCCATTCGCAGGTGGTTAGATTCATATGCTGACACAGCCAAACTGATTCATCAATTTATTCGTATGATGTATGTAAGCGTGTATGTGTGAATATATATGAACTCATTGATGGAAAATTGAAATCGACTGCTGATAGATAAAGTCGAAACACTCCGCATATAACCGCTATACAAACAAGCTTCTCACTTGATGATTAGAAATAATCAACTAATTCCTGACTGTAGACTTAATAAAGACTTCCATGAATATATATATATATATGTCCATCATATGATATAGATAACTATATGGTTCCACATCTCTGCTGAGCAATTCATTATCTATGCCAGACTGGAGCAGACATTAGTGAATATAATTTACCTAAATTAATTGAGACATTCATATTAAATACCACTAATTGATTTTAGACTGTGTCCAATTGACGTTAATGGCGACACTACTTTCCCAATAAACAGCTTTGAATGATTGACTGATTGATGACTCTGGCAGAGAAATGATGCTATTATTCACAATTAGCAATAGAAATACATTTGCCTAATGAATCTTCAGGCAATATGTTTGTAGATACGCAAAAGCCCCACAAGCTAGCTTTACTTGACATTGTTAAACCATTCAAAGAGGTCAATGGGGCGCGATAACCTTTCAGATTCAAAGATTCATACAGATGTCTGATTTAAAACAGAAATACTTAAAGTAGTAACAGGTCGTTTTTTTGAGGAGGGTTCCACTACGAGATACCCGAATTCTGATGAATGAAATTTATTCTTATGAAAAAACAAGTCTGAGATAAATGACAAAATATATCATGAATCTCAAATGACATTCCATTTATTCTTGACCATCAATCATTATAAAATACAAAGTTATAAATGAACATACAAATATGTTGGCAAGATGATGATCAAAAATATATACATATACTTTGCTGGATCAGACACATCTATACTACAGGTCTGCAAGACTACATTCATTTCTTACAGCATAGTACTGTACAGTAGTAAAGTGTTCTAAAAATACTGCACCCATTTCATTACTGTACAGTATTGTCTAGTGTGCAGAAGAATCGAGTACAGAATTTCAACTGTTCTCAACTAAAGTAAGAACAGTAAAATGTAGTACACTTCGTGAATGAGGACAGTTTTTGTCTCGTTTCTACACGTTGTACACCATATACAATTATGAGAACAGCATTTCTGTCATGTCTAACAGCTGTGCAAGCTATCACCCCATTACTCAAGCAACTCTTATAATAAATATATGTAAATATATAAATAATAAATATATATAAATAAATATGTATTAAATATTATTATATTATATATTATATTACTATATTATTAAATGTAAACTGTTGTAGAATGATCTCGAAAAACTCATCATCAACTTAGAAGTAAGCATTTATTAAACATTAAACTTTCTAGAATAAGAAATCCCGAAAATTCCATATGCAAGAGAAGCAAGTATAAAAGGCTTGGTGCACATCGAGTCGCTAGTCAGTTGAATACTAGTCAGTTGAATACGCACAATAGTGCGTTGCCTTTGCAATGCAATGCAATACGAGCTCGAATTTGCTGTTTAATAAATAAACACTACGTTCACTATAAACAAGTAAGAAGGCTCTAGTCGAGACGGCTCGACTACGAGATACCCTGAACCCTGCAAAAAAAAGTGATACTCTTCTTCTTTACGCTCTTATAAGCGCGCGCTCTGCTAACTGCGCAGTTGCTGCCGTGGCTTGGGGGTGGGTTGGGCTGAACTTTGGATGCTTATAACTCCATTTCTAGATGGACGATCTTCATGAAATTTTTAGAGTACATTAAGGATATATGAATCTATCTATGTGCCAAATTGCAAGTCTCCAGTATTTGAAATGCGTTTTTTCCAAATTGTGGGCGAAGGGGTCGTGGCATAAAAAATGAAAACTACAAAATCTGCGTATCCATAATATCTATCTAAATATATAAAGTTTAAGTCTCTAGCTAAAACGGTGTAGTAGTTATACTCAAAAAACCTAAAAAATGGAAACGAATTTTCGATTTTTTATCGATAATATGGAAATGGGACGAGTTATCGAAAAACCAAAATAAACTCGTATTGCGTAGCTAACATACGAGTATTCATGTGAAATTTCAGCTCTCTAGCTTTTGTAGTTTCCGAAATCTCGACGTTCATACGGACGGACGGACGGACAGACGGACAGGGCTCAATCAACATATTTTTTATGCTGATCAAGAATATATATACTTTATAGGGTCTGCGACGTCTCCTTCTGCCTGTTACATACATTTCACAAAACCATTATACCCTGAATTCCCATTTTCAATGGGTTGAGGGTATAAAAATATTTGTTTATTAACTTGCAAAGGTAAGCTGATAAAATGTAACATGTTAGCCGTTCCAGCGAGTAAATGAGCATCCGAAAGAGCCGTTTCGGTTGCTAAAAATCTGAAATAATATAAACGCTGCAAAGTTGCAACCACAGATGACATAGTAAATAATATAATGCTTTTGCACTCAAATATGAATTTATTATATAAAGAGTCATTTTTAGAAATAAATTTATAAATATGAAATAAATTTATAAAATGTGTATGAAATTTTATTTAAGAAATTTTGTATGAAGCGTCATCAGTAACAACTCAGTGTACACACCAAAATAGTGTGCAGTAAAAAACACGGTACAGTAGTTTTAGTGTACTCATAAGGTGCTGTACAGCATGGGAGTGAGTGAGACGGCAAGCTGTCGATACAGACAAGTTGTACAACATTTACTGCCACCCATTTAAGCTGTACACAAAAAAAGTACAGCTTTTTATAATGAATGATTCATTTGCCCATTGGGATGCATTCATGCAGATGTCTAATCTATACCTGATCCCATAGCTGCAACAGTTTTAAGGCTAGATCCTGTCAACCTACTCTTAAGATAGACCTATACATCAAATGGTCTGCTCAGTGTTATGAAATAAAACCGGGAATATTTATATGTATATATACATTCACATACATACATACATACATACATATGTGCATATATTGTATATATTCAATTACAAATTTATGAAATGCATTTATGACAGGACTTTGTTCAGGCGATATCAGTAACTGTTATCAATGGAAATAATAATGAAGAAGAAGAAGTATGAATTTACAGAGAAACAATTGAGAGTCGCAGCGCAATCATGAGTGTAATTAATACATATGCACATATGTATGTATCTGTGTCTCTGTAATATTCTCCGAGTAAAGATAATTGCTATTGATAGAGTTTCGTATATGTTTGCTTGCTTCCCGTTTATTGATTTTACTTAATCTTGGCACACACTCAATTCTATGGCTCATTACTTATCAATCACTGGAATTGCCCATGCCACTGCCCACACTCACACATACAAGAGCTCGAACTTATAGGACAGCCAAGCGATAAACTATTATAGCAGGTATAGATGTAGGTACTGGTATATTTACCTACCTATAAACACGTTGAAAGCTCAATGGTAAATAAGAGTGAAAACAAGTAGTAGGCTCTAGTCGAGACGGCTCGACTACGAGATACCCTGAAACCTGCAAAAGAAAAAAACTAATACTCTTCTTCTTTACGAACGTATGAGCGCGTGCTCTGCTAACTGCGCAGTTGCTGCCGCGGCTTGGGGCTGGGCTATACTTTGAAAGCTTATAACTCCAGATCCTAGATGGACGGTCTTCATGAAACTTTCGGAATATATTAATAGCATCCAAATGTATATATTTGCCAAATTATAAGTCTCTAGTATTTTAAATGAGTTTTTTCAAATTGGGGGCGAAGGGGGCGTGTCTCCCCAAATCTGCATATCCATATCTAAATATATAAATTCGAAGTCTGTAGCTCAAACGGTGTAGAAGTTATGTTCAAAAAACGCGAAGAAAACGAATTTTCGATTTTTATCGATAATTTTGAAATCGGATGAGTTATCGAAAAACAAACAAAATAATATCTTACTGCGTAACAAACATACGAGTATTCATTCGTTCATTCGGACGGACGTACGGACAGGGCTATATCATTTTTTTTTTTTTTTGATCAAGAATATATATACGTTGTGGGGTCTGCTACGTCTCCTTATGTCTGTTACATACATTGTCACAAAACCATTATACCCTGAGTTCCCATTTTTAATGGGTTTAGGGTATAAAAACTAATGAGCAGCTGTATAGATTTTCTGAAAATTTCGTATACGCAAAAACCGATTTCTGCGAATCGCCTCGAGTACCTCAAATGTGAAAGAGAATGCCGAATTGGGGGAAAAAGAAAAGGCTTGTATGCTAATGCGATTCCAATTGGATATTTGTTAGTTCGATTCAATGGTAAACTGAATTTTGAACCTCGTTCACTCTATCAAGGTTTCAAAATATTCTCTATCGTTGTCGCTATCTCACTCGCTCAGACACTCGTTCCAGTTTCAGTTGTACCATTGTCGTCACTTCCACATCCACATCCACTTCCCATTCCCATTCTCATTCCCGTTTTCTATTTCTATTTGTGTTTTGCGCTCTCGCTTGTCTTCTCCGCTTTGTTCATTCATGCGTTCGGGCTGCTGCTGCCTGCTAATTAGATACTTGACATGCGTTATACGTTAGCGGCGACGGCTAATTCGATTCGATTCGCTTCTTGCCGTATTACACCTGTATAGAGTAATGGCAGCGCAGGCGGAGGCGGAGGCGGAGCCGAACGTGAAGGTGAAGGTGTGTGATCTAATCGCTGACGCCACCCACCTGTTCGCGATTGCGACGACGCTGATAGAGATGCACCATTCTGCAAAGATTTTACCACACAGCACGAACACAAGAACAAAAAAAAAATGGCACAGCAATATATATATATAAATATATGTATATGTATAAATATATATGTATTGTTATATATATATAAATATGTCTTTAGGTATAGGGGTTCTATATATGCAACGGTATAATATGCAGCTGGCTCTAACACGGCGACACTGAAATTTGCGACACGACGCTTTCAAAGTTTCTTTCATTACTGAAACGGAAAAGACGCAGAGCGCGCGCTCTTCGCAGCGAATTAAACAAGCGAAGCGCGCACAGCAGAACCACAGAAAACAATAATAACAACAAAGGGAACAATGACAACAACAACGCAACACAAAGGCAACTGATGATAGCAGCAAACGCTCGAAGCTGTTAACGTCGCTGTCGCTGTCGCAGTCGCAGTCAACGTCAACAACAACGACAACGACAACGAGAACGACGACGACGTGACGCTGCTTTGATGACTAGCTTCTGCTGGCGACCCGGAGCCGAGTCGTGCCATGTTAACGAACTTTATTGAACTGCATTGCTATTGCTCGATATGCAAGGTGTGGGACAGGGTGCGGAGGTCGGGTGCAGACCCGAAGCAAGAAGAACGAGCCGAAGAGACAGAAACGTTTGAAAGGCTGGGGACATTTGATCGCTGGGACAGGTGCAATTCCGAGAAGCAAAACTAACAACGCATGCGCCGCCTGAACTGGTCAAAAGTGACGTCGTCGAAGTCGAAGTCGCTGCCCTAGTAGCATGCCAACAATTTGAGTCATCCCGTTTTTAATGCTCATATGTCACCAACGCCAACGCCTCGGCTGCTGCTGCAGCGATGGATGGACGCGTCGACGTCGCAGGAGACTAAAGCACACAAATGCCGTCATCATATGCGATATCAGCTGCAGCAGTGCACTGAGAGAAATGATCTACAGAGTTTGAAAACACACAAATAATAGATATATAAGTGTACATTCATTTTGGTCAATATCACATCTTATAACATAGAAATAACAGTTTTATATATTTCCAATGTCTTCACTAACTTGTTTGGGGGAAATAAGTATTTACATACATTTACATATATTGAAAGCAGAATGAAGTCAACCTTTTTTTTTTTGGAGAAATTTTTATTTTCCAATTTGTTATCGATAAATCGAAAATATAATATATAATACTATGTGGTTTGTTGATTACCGTTTCAAGAATATTTATTTTTGCGTTTCATTCAATTTCTACTCTTATCTACACATATATTTACTCATATATGTATATATCCATTCGATAACAAATTAAAATAAATACATATAATCTGATTAGAGGTGCCAAACTATCGATGGCACTATCGTCACCATCGATGGTAGGGCACTATCGAGCTACTGAACTATCGATGGTTAGGTTGGACGATAGTCGGACGATAGAAAATGTGAACGTTTTGTTGTTTTTAAACAAAAATTTTTCGCTATAATAAATAAATCATATTATAGTTTTCAAGTTTTAGCTTCTAAGTCTTTTAAAAGGCTTTTGTATTTTTAGCTTTTCCCTTAAAATGTAATTTTATAAAATGTAAGCAATGTTCCTTGAACTTATAAGCTCAATATTTTGGCAGAAGAGACCCATAGCCATTCCTCTTACTCTTTTTTTCCAAATGTAAATCACTCACACTTGAGAAAATATATAGTTGTTTTAAAGTGTTCCTTATGAATTAAAATAAAATTGAAATTATTTGTTTTTTCTTACAAATTTCAATGATTTTCTATCACTGTTTTTTTTTTATTGCGACTATCGACCACCATCGATGTTTGAAAAATCACTATCGTCCACAATCGATGGCGCCCACTATCGATAGTTTGGCACCTCTAAATCTGATGCTTTTTTAGTACCGATGCAGTCAGTGTACGTGAGCATCTTACGTGTCCAAGTTTCATTAAGAACGGCACAGACACGAACATGAGGTCTGGGGCAAGAACAATAAGTTAAGAACGTATCTCTCGGCCTGATGAAATGTCTTTCCACGTATTATGTGTGATAAATATCAGTTTAAAATAAAACTGCTGACTTATAGGAATCTTACGTAACTCTTCAAGCGAAATCACGAGCCAACATACAATTGCAACGAATTGCGCATACCCTGCAAATTGAGAAACAGGTTATATCCTCTTTTGCCCCAGTTCACTATGGGTACAAAGCCCGAAATTTTGGCATAAATTGTCCCTGAATTGAAATTTTGCATACATACTGCAGTGTATTATTCAGTGTTCATTAAAATGGTAAGTGAGTGCGTCACCTTCTTTAACTTATTTTTTCTTTTTTTGTGGATCGTTGTTTTTTTTGTGTTTGCATATTGTTTCCGCGAATTATCAACATTGCCGCAGCCTCAGCGATGGGCGTGGCAGATAAAACAATGATGCATATATATACATACATACATACATGTATGTATGCCTTAAAGCCAAACTGAAGGTGAGGCTAACACTGAATATATAATGCTCTTCCTAGCCATAGAGTTTGGGAGAGTTTGTATAGCAAAAGATTGTACAGATACATATGTATGTATTATATTAGATCAGGTGTAAAAGCAATATATAAATAAGGAAAACAAACTGATTTTTACCATACGATAGAAATCGATGAAATTAGAAATATGATCAATAGTAGAAAAACTAGTTTCCAGCCTATAATTAGATGGAGTATTCTCAGAAATAGGAATTCCCCTGCATGGCGCAAACCGCATCACATTGACTAAGGTCAGAATTCATAATGAAAATAAATTTCATCATCGAATTCAATTTCAATATGTCTATGACGTCACACACGCACACACACACACACATATATATATATATATATATACTAGAAAACCCGGCGAACTCCGCTTCGCCACCAGATGGATTCGTTTTTTGTAACATTCCGTTTGTGGACTAAAAGATGAAGATAATTTTTTTTTTTTCGATATTTGAAAAAGAAAAACTGTATTTCATTTCACAACAGTAATGAATTCATTTTGATTACAAAAATGAAATTTAGTTGAACTTCTCTGAAAGTGAATCCAAAATCAAAGCGTGTCCGCAAATTATCCCTTTCATTGAAGTGCTCGTTGGTAAACCAAATTTTTTGTTTTTTGATCTGACGTTAACACAAACAAGAGGATGGTTTCCCAACTCGTGAACACGCAACGTATAGCTGCCCATGTGAAAAACAATGATTTTCTAAATTGATCCCGCAAACACTAAGCGATTGGCCTTGCGACTTGTTAATTGTCATTGCGAATCCAAGGCGAACCGGAAATTGCAAACGTTTGAATTCAAACGGAAGATCAGTCGGAATCATTGGAATTCGAGGAATACATACATTTTCACCTGCGTATTTTCCGTTAATAATGGTTGCCTCAATCAAATTCGGCATAAGTCTTTTCACCGCAAGCCGAGTACCGTTGCAAAGTCGCGGTGGATTCAAATTACGCAATATCATAATAAGTGAACCAACTTTGAGTTGCAAGTTATGTGGTGGAAATCCTGGTAACTCCAGAGAGTTCAAAAACTCCGTTGCATAATTTACTACATCATCGGGATTTGTTATGGAATCAACGGATTTATATGTCACCAAATAGCCATCGATTTTTGATTGAATGATGAAATTCAATGCGTGTACATCATTATTCTTTGCGGCGAGAATTGCTCGTTGACTTTACCAAGCATAATTATGATAATTCTCACTAATGTTTGGGAAAACATTTTCAATAAGAGCTAATTGAGAGTCTACAAATCGGCAAAATTCGTTGGTAAGAGTAATTAATCCAGTTGTCGCATCAACTGGGACTTCTCCATTTCCAATAGCTAACAATTGCTTTGAAAATAGTGCAGCACTTTGATCATTTTGAAGTTGAACTCTCATATTAGTGGTTAGAGATAATATTTTTACGTTATTCCACAAAAGTGATGCCTTTAGGCAAGCATTCAATTCATCTGCAGGCGTTCCACGGGGTATTACTGGCAACGTCTGCCTGAAATCGCCTGCCAACAAAATCATCAAATTGCCAAAGATGTTATTATTTCGCCGAAGATCCTTCAGTGTGAAGTTAAGTGCTTCAAGTGATTTCTTATGTGCCATTGTGCACTCATCCCAAACAATGAGCTTACATTGCTTCAACAATTTTCCCATTGCACTGGATCGGGAAATATTACATGTTGGAGTATCAATTGTGTTTAAATTGAGTGGCAACTTAAGTGCAGAATGTGCAGTACGACCGCCATCTAGAAGAGTCGCCGCAATTCCAGATGATGCTAACGCCAAAGCTATGTCACATCTTGAGCGAATAGTGGCCAAAATCAATGAAATGATAAATGTTTTCCCTGTTCCTCCAGGTGCGTCCAGGAAGAATAGACCACCAGAATATTGTCCATCGCTTGCATTAATGTTTCGTATACATGTTTTTGCTGTTCATTCAGCAACGGCACATTTTTTTGAACGAATTCCTGCAATGTATCAACGTTGTATTGCAGCTCTCGATTTATTTCTTGGTTAAATGTATCGTGCATCGATCGATTTGGCGCAATCATTCCTACTTCAATCAGTAGCTTATTTCCAATAGTCAAGCATTGATCATCAATCAGAATCAATCCTTCATTGTAGATTTCATCGGTTATTTGCATGTCGGGATTGTTCGTTCGAATGCGCAAGTGATGCAAGATATCTTCACATATGTCGTCTTTGTATTTGTTCCATAACTGGATTGGTTGTGAAGGGAAACATGTGGTGATGATAATTGCGAACAGCGTTCGTATTTGGTACGCGTTTGAGGAAACAACTGAATCCGCAAGTCTTAAATCCCAATGAGAATCGTTCTCCAGCAAACCCAATAGCTGACATGCTTCTCGATATGTTTGGCATTGGTGGCCATTCACACTTTTCAAATGCGCAAATGATTTTGGTCCACGTACATTTACCAACAGCAGTCGCAAATAAAAACATTCATCATTTCTAGGATGAACAGTATACATGCGACCTAGCGCATCAGTGGAAAATACGTGTGGCCAATCTGGAACTACGGTTACGGCGGCCGATGTTTGAACGTCGTGCTTTCGGCATTTTTGACTATGGAGAGTCTGGTGAATTTAACCTTAAATGCACGATCCGCATAATTTACGCAGTTCAACTTATCACCTTAAGAACAAATACCTGCTGTTGAAGCTGAATAAAAATTTTCACAATACACGTGATTAATTTAATGCTTCCAAACGAACTGTTAGGAAACGAATAACTTTAATCTCAAATACCCAATTTCACAGTACCGATTTTACGTAAGCGTCATAGTGAACTAAGCTAAAAACATAATGAAATAACCTGAACAGAGTGTTATGAGCTGAATTTGTACCGTCAGGAAGAGAAGTCCAACTTATTTTTATGTTTTTCTTATCTTCTAACCTCATGGATCCCGTGAACTTTCCAACAAATGCAAAACCGTGGAAATCGGTTAGTGCGTTTGGAGTTAAGAATCATCACTACAGAAAACCCGACTTATTTTTATATAAGAGATATATATATATATATATGTAAGCTAGCAGTGTGGGTGCAATCGATGACTATTTCGATATCGCAGCGAACTCAGTGAAACGACATTTTTTGGGTCGACTTTCACTTTTGCAGTAAATTTTACTAGAGGAGTACGAGAGATATGTATCTTTTGACTAATTGCAGAGGGTCACGCCGACGCATGGAACAACGCCCGCGCAAGAAATGTGAATTTAAATATGATTAACTATCTAACATATATAACTAACTGAGTCATGCAACTAGTGTTAGGGTATTAAAACATTTTTGGCGGAATATGCAAAAGACAAAAAAAAAACCCAACTTATATAGGCAAAGGAGTAGTTATGTATAAGTATGTATGGATAAGTATGTACATATATACATATATTAACGATCTTAATTTAACCATTTCATAACTCTTATTTGACAATATATCATCATTGATCAAGAGATATATGTTTCAGCATTGATAGAGAGTGAGAGAGAGTCTTTCTCTCGAAAGATGGAGAAAAACAAAATCGATTTGCAAAAGTATGTGTTGATACTACAGACATGATCAAATATAGACTTTGGCAAAATGAAACCCAATTCAGAATTGCAATCTTGAGCCATTACATTTGATATTCTTGAATTTTTTCTCTATAAAAACGAATTTTTTTTATTTTGACTTCACTAAAGAACTGCCCTATACATACGAAAAATATGATCTTGTTTCTACTGTTTCTTGGTTATTAAATTCCGTTGGTCTGTGTTAGAGTATATGTCTATCGGTATGTGTATGTGTGTTTGTGTTTAGAACAGTATTTCCGAACACTTTCCCAGCTTTTTCCGATTTTCCAGTTCATAAATAACAGCGCATGCAAAGTAAGAATACAGCAGAGGAAAACCAAACAGAAGCATAAACATTTATAGCTGTACACCGCAATATACAGTGCACACGATTAAGAATTTATGTCGATGACTAGCTAGATATAGATATCCTGTTTTTCAATAAACTGGAGGTTTCTAGTAACTTAAAGATTCTCGCTTCACTTAATATACTTATACATAAGCATGTATATACCCATATATAACTTGATCACATATCGCAAAACTAAAAAAATTTCAGAGAGAACTGTGTTTCGATACACTGCTGCTGGTCTATATTGCTCTTTGATGTAAGCTCTTTTAGCTCAGGAACACGAAGAAGCACGGTAAGGTCTACGCTTAATGGAACGAGTGTATTACAGTATTATGAGCGGTATCCACAATCAGACTCAGGTGTGGATAGACAAGTTTTAGCATCGATCATTAATGATCATGCGACTTATTTTGAAAACAGTGACTAATATGATCTGTGACTGCGATAAATTAATTTTGTCGAACATAATATAATAATATAAATTTCAATAAGTAGACACTATTTTACATTTAAGGAAAAGCAATCCACTTTGCATATCAGCATTTTCTGTTTCCAATTTCCCAGCAGCTAATCTGAATGGCAATCTTCTGCTGCACACACACACTTATTGGATTCTCACTCACTGGACTGCGTTCCTATTGGACTCCTATTTGTTTGCAAAGCAATTTGGCTGGCTCAGGATGTAGGATATTACTGGCAGATTGCCGAAACTTCCGCTTCGAAAAGTGCCGGCCATGTGCCAGACATTTTCCACTGCTTTTTTCTAGCAAATGGAAATTAATGCCGACTGCGACATTGTGCGTGACCGAAGCAGTGGGGCATGGACCACAGAAGCTCTTTTGCATAGCTTTCAAAATTGTGCGACTGGCAGCACATTTAATGCGCTTCCGCTTGGTGCGCAGTCGCGTGCAGATTGAGTGTGAGCAGAGCGTGGAGAGGAATAACCTAAAACGGGGCACTCACTGCCTGAGTCAAAACCCAGTCGCAGTCGATTTGCTAATTTGCATTTCAAAAGCGAGAAAGAACAAAATTTGCTTTGCATTTTGCCTGTCAAATAATGTAGAAATTTGTAAATACAGAGACTGATTGATGAACCCAATTTGGTAAATATGTTTTGGCCAAATTTCACAGCCGGATAGAAGATACCCGAATATAGCCGCATATTTGCATTTATCTCGTGCTTCTTCTTCGTGCATGTCACAAGAAAGCAGACACCAAATTAATTAACTTACACATTTACACACAAACATAAAACGACTATAGGAAATCCGTTATATAAAACTTTGGTTCTAAATCATAATTCAAATGAAAGTTTTTTTATGATGAGATATCGTAATCTATTTCTTCTTGCAGGGATACAACATGAAACGACATCTGACTTAGCTCAGATGGTCAGCAAATTATGATAATTAGGTTAGGTTAGATTAAAACAAACAAAATATAATCAAATATGTATATTATACATATTTAATACCTTAATATGTTTCTCACGCCTTCTACAGTTTACAGTTTTCAGTAAGTTAATATACCTTGCTTATACCAAGTTCAATGCTTACAGGGTATTCAGAGTTGTTAGCCCTTTCAGCCTTTCTATTTAGCCTTCATCTTGTGCCGTTAAAGCATTTATTTATTTCAGAAATCCGTCAAATAGTTTCAGTTTTCAATTCGATACTGCGACAACATTTATTAATGAGAAAATAACCAAAGATCTACTTGACAGAATGGACTACCAGCTCTCCATTATACTGTGGTACTAACAGAACGTCTCAATAGAAGTAATCATGTACAAAATTCGAATCAACCTTAAATTATATTACCCTATTGGAGTCATTCACTCACGATTGACATCAAAACCCAATCGATTTGTTGTTTATTTATTCAGTTAATAATTATTGGAGTTACTCTTGATGTGCCGACAAAAATGTGGGAGTGGTTTGGATTGGTAACGAGAATTATCTTTGCGCGTCAAGCTTTTAGATATTAGCCAGATTCAGGGTTCTTATCGGCTGACTTCATATTGACTGTGTCTTGGTTAGAATTAGGAAGTTCGGTCGGCCCATCGGTGGGAGCAGAGCGTGGATCGATGCTGACGGTGATCGGGGGTGGCTTTTCCTGCGAGTGGGCCCAGCTGATGTTGTTGAAGGTGCGCTCAACGGCCAGTTCGGCGGCGTTGCGTTCAACGAAATGTATATAAGGACACATCTTCTTCGGCAACAGCATCAGGGAACGAATCTCGCCATACTGACCGAACACACTGCGCAGCTCCTCTTCGCTGGTCTGCTTGGCCAGGTGGAAATAGCTTTATCCTCAGGCACATCCAGCTTGGGTGTATGGCCGGCAACTCGATCACCGTGGCCGAGGTCCTTGTTGACATCCTGATTGATGCGGCCCTCGTAGTAAAAGGGACGCTCCCGCCACGTCTGTGCATTCTCCACGCCCGCATGTAGTAGACCGATCTATGGGCGTTAGCTTCAATCTGCGACAGAGGCGCTGCGTCGCCGGCCGGCAGGTGCAGCATGCACTGGCACACACTCTTTGAGCGGGCGCACTCCTGGCATATTTGAATCCTCTTTAAATGCCTTCTCTGGCTCTCAGACCGCAGCCCTCCCAAGTCATGTTTATATTTTCGCCCAAGCACCGCTTGCACAGTAACGGAAATCGCAATTCTCATAACGACATCGTTAAGGAATGTCAAACTAAATTATTTTCTCTATGCTCTCAGAATACGATAAAACTCCCAGAAGCTCTGATGTATTGATTGGTCCAAAAAAGATTCGATTGAGTGTCATTTCCCTTTTTCTTTTGAGCTCGATATAAACATCGATATTCAGTTCCTTTCTTTATATCGATACTTATTTTTGTCAATATAAACTAAGTACGAATTGGTCGGTGTAATAATTCTAGAAAAACTACGTGGTCTACCAGAATTTCACGACATTTCAATAAAAAAGACCAGTTGAGTATATTTTTTCAACCTTTTCTGATATGGTAAGTTCCTATCTAGAACTAGAATTGTCTTATCATACTAGGTTATACAAATATCTTAACCTATAAACGAAAAATGCGTTTCCCTTTATTATTACTTTTTTATTCTCCTATCTAAAAGTAAACAAACGATATCTGGGCGACAAAGAAAGTTTTTTTTTTGTGGTTTCTATCTTGAACAATAAAAAACAAGTAAGAACGTTACAGCTAGGCGAAACTAACTGCGATATACCCTGTTCCCATAGGTGCATTTTATTTATTTAATAAACATTTAATTAACGAAATATTTCGGCAATTAGAAAACGTACATGGCAAGCAACAAACGTTTTCCCTACACATACATACAGATTTACACATGTACACACTATACGAGTATACACACAATTTTCTATGTACAGTCTGTCAAGAATGAGTTGGCACACTGGGAAAAAATTTGATTTTTTGACTTTAGATGCAAATATCTAATTCAATAATGCAAAAAAACAATTTTTTCAAAATGGGAATCTGTTTAATATTATTTCTTTAATTTATATATAAAAATAGAAAACAAAATATTCAATGTGTAACAAATAAATCAACAAAAACAAATATCACTCAGTAATAACAGTGTCAATAATGTGTTGGCACACTTTGTTTTGCACATCTGCGTTGGTCTTTTTCTTAGAAGTAACGGTATTTTATCGCTGTCTCTGCATATTCTCGGCATCTATGCACATATTCTTTCACATTTTTTGTCAATTGCTTGACAATTTTCGCTAGTTACGAGTATTATAACACATTAAATATTTTTAAAATATTCCTGGAAGGCGATTAAGCTTTGAGATGGTGCAGCTCATCTATTACAACCACGAGATGGGCAGATCCGTTCTAGAATTGATGGACATGTTTTCTGTGCCCAGGAGAACGGTTTATAATGTGATAAACCGCGCCGAAAAGGAAAACAGGCTGCTTTCAAAGACGGGAGGAGGACCGAAAAAAAAGCTAACTAATCGAGTAGAGAACCTAATTCTAAGAAAGGTGAACGCTAATCCGCATATTTCTTCCAGAAGTCTTGCCAAAGAGGTGAAGGAAGAATGTGGCATCGATGTCTCACATGAAACGGTGCGCAAAGTCCTCTTACAGCATGAGTATAGTTCGAGGGTAGCACGGAAAAAGTCTTTGCTATCAGAAGCAAACGTGGAAAAGCGTTTTAATTTTGCTGTCAACATGGCTAGTCACCCCGTAGACTATTGGGATGACGTCATATTTTGTGACGAAACAAAAATAATGCAATTTTATAACGATGGGCCTCCTAGGGTATGGCGCAAGCCATTAACTGCGCTTGAAAACAAAAATATAATTCCGACTGTAAAGTTTGGTAAACTTTCTGTTATGATATGGGGGTGTATATCAAGCAAAGGAGTCGGAGAAATTGCATTCATTGAAAACACAATGAATGCCGAGCAGTACCTTCAAATTTTAAAATCAAATTTGCAAACAAGTGCGGCTAAATTCGGCTTTATGAGCAGCAACAAGCCAAATTTTAAATTTTATCAGGATAACGATCCCAAACATAAAGAGATCAATGTCCGCACCTGGTTGCTTTACAACTGTGGCAAGGTGATTGACACTCCCCCACAGAGTCCAGATCTTAATCCGATTGAGCATAAGTGGGCATATTTGAAAAAAAAAAGTTGGAAAAACTAATCCTAAGAGCCGCACACAACTAAAATCGGCTATAATTGAAGAGTGGGAGAAAATCCCTCTTGATTTTGTTCAAAAATTAACTTTTTCCATGAAAAAACGCCTCCAACATGTTTTAAATGCCCAGGGAGGACATACTAAATATTGAAATAAATGTAATTAATCATAGTTTAGATTTAATTTTAAGTTAAGATGCATAGAATGCAAGTGTGCCAACACATTATTGACACTGTTATTACTGAGTGATATTTGTTTTTGTTGATTTATTTGTTACACATTGAATATTTTGTTTTCTATTTTTATATATAAATTAAAGAAATAATATTAAACAGATTCCCATTTTGAAAAAATTGTTTTTTTGCATTATTGAATTAGATATTTGCATCTAAAGTCAAAAAATCAAATTTTTTCCCAGTGTGCCAACTCATTCTTGACAGACTGTATGCATACAAAAGTTTGCATGCCAGAATATTCTAAGAATTGTGACTGAATTGAGAATTTTTCGATCGTTACTTTAGTTTTGTCAGAGACGCTCTAGCAATGCCCTTTTTGGTTTTAGTTAACACTGCTCATATTAGGTCAGTGGCGCTTATGGTAAGCGCTATGCAAGCTATACTTGGGTGCGTGGGTTCGAATCCCGCAAAAAACTTTTTTTCAAAAATTATTATTTTTTAATTTTTTTTATATTTGTATATTTATTATAAAATGCTTGCTGCCAATTGATAATAATTTATAAACATACGCATATGAATTGTGCATTTAAGCTAAAACTAAAACAACTTTTCCGATTTGCCACGCTGTTTGCTTGGCAAGCAGTTTTTCTATGCATGCATATACATATGTATGTATGTATGTAAGTTAAGAACGAAAACGTCAAAACTGCAACTGCAACAACATCCGGCCGTCAGGTGAACAGCCCCAATATTGCTGAGCTCAGCGTCTGGATAACTTCCCGCACGCGCAACCCAATTGGCCAAATTCTTGGAACATTTGGCAACAATTCGGGTGATCCAGAAATGTCGCAACGCCGCTGCCTCTGCCAACGTCGCTGCCAATTCTCCAAGCTCTCTTAGGGTTCTTATTAGCTTAGTTTAATTAGTCTAAAAATGTAATCCAACAAGTACGGTCCAATTGGATCCAAATAACTGTTTTATTTTTAAAGTAAACAACTTATAAGAATTTAACTGGCGCCCGAGCAGGGACCAGCGGAAACAAAACGAAAGTGCAAACCCGTATCTAAGTTTTCGGTTCGTGACGGGTTAAGTCCGACAGTTGCCAACCGCCGCTGGCCAAGTGAAACAATCGAGAAGACTCCTTCGCGTTAATTCGCGTCGTCGATTACTCACTAACTGAGAGGAACTTAATTGTTCAATCAGTAAAGCAGTAGATCTTAATTGATTACTGCTCATCGGTGGACTACAGTCCTGTAGTATACGTTCGCAGGACATCCTCATTTTGTATTGGTCGCAGGATCCCCAGTAGAGGAATCAAAAAGGATGAAATCCGGACAATCGGGAGGAGTAGCCATAGCTATCAATATTACGTAAGCTAGTTCATAAGATTTACGAAAAATTGAAACTAACAAACCAAATTAAAAAAACAAGAACAAATATACAATCAAACACTGTAAAACGATAACAAAATAAACATAATTACTCAAAGAGTAATATAAAAGTATCCAATCTTGCGATTCCCAAAAGGACCCTCCAAGGTAGAAGGAAAAAACCAGCTACTGGTTCTCAAAATATAACTATCTTACATTTAAGCAAACACCTTGTACTAACATTATAATAAGTAAACACCTTTCCAAACAGTTAACAAACAAAAAAATTCCTCTTTGTAACTCGGAAATTGATTGCCAACCACAATAACTTAATTCGACCATCAATTTTAAATCAAGACGAACGACAACAACAAAGACAAGTATACAGACAAATAGAACACCAACAAAATAGAAATATGGCAACCGTACAACAAATTACAGAGCTAGTAGGACAATTAATTGCACAACAAGTACCGAGAATAGTAGAAGCTTTGAACAATCTGGAGCATGACTTTAGCAACGCAGTAGATCAAGAAATAGCTGCAGAGCATCGCGGAAACCTAGGGGGGCTCGATAAAATCCCAGATGTAGTAAAATGCCTTAGAGAATTCTCCGGGAATGCAGCGGAGTTCAGCTCTTGGAAAAAGAGCATTGACAGATTAATGGAAACCTTCGCAGGAGAAGTTGGTACCTCAAGATATTTTGGTATTCTTCATTCGATTAGGAGCAAAATTACTGGTAATGCGGATACGGCATTGGAAACATATAGCGTTCCATTAAATTGGAACGCAATGGTTAAGTGTCTGACGATGCATTACGGAGACAAGCGTGATCTTGGTACTCTAGAGTATCAGATGACAATGTTGTCTCAAGGTAACCGAACAGTTGAAGAGTTTCATCAATTGGTGTATCAACACCTGTCTCTTCTTCTGAACAAAGTCCACTGCATGGAATTGGGTGCAGAAGCTCATCGATTGCTAAAGAAAATGTACCGCGACAAAGCCACAGACACATTCGTATGTGGCCTGCGCGGAGATTTACCACGCATCTTGGGTGCACACGCACCAAAAGATCTTCCTTCAGCATTAAATATATGTTTAAAAATGGAAAATCAAAAATATCGCACCATGCACGCGGTGACTCTAGGGCAAGCTAATAATAGAAGCAGCAGTACCAAACCAATACCAGCTCCTCGAAATCCGCAATTTATTAACTCAGGTTTCCGACAGCCCCCACAGGTTCCTCCCAGAAATTACCCTATTCAATATCAACAATTTGCACAGCCTCAGAACCATAACAATTTTGGACAACAACGACAGCATGACATGAACCAAAATCAACAGAGACAATTTGCACCACCCAGACCAACAGATCCGAAACCCCAACCAAGACCAGAACCGATGGACGTGGACAGAAGCATTAGGTCAAAAATGGTAAACTATATGAATAGGCCACAATTTGAGGCAGGGAAAAGACCCTCAGGCCCAATGCCTGAAGCACAAAAAAGACAACGAAACTTTAACATTCAAACTGACGGAACCGAACAAGAAGAATCGCAATCCGCTGAGGCGTATGCCACTATGGCAGAATACGCGCAAGCACTTGCAGAAGAAGACGGAACACAAGACGAAACACTAGACGAATATGTAGCCGGACACGATTATGACGAATCCACTCAGTACGATAACTCTGCAATGAATTTTTTAGAATAGAGCATTCCTCGCTTCCATACTTCGAATGTAAGCTGGGGAATGGGAAAATTTTAAAAATATTAATAGATACAGGATCAAAAAGAAACTATATCCAACCCAAGTTTGTCACCAACCCAATAGCTAACCAAAATCCCTTTAACGCCATATCCGTAGGGGGTAGTGTCCGAGTCACCCACCATAAAATAGCCAACCTTTTCAACCACCCCGATATAAATGTCAAGTTTTTTCTGTTGCCGACCTTAAAGTCATTTGATGCCATTCTGGGCAATGACACTTTAAAAGAAATAAACGCCGAAATAAAAATAAGCAAAAAAATTATGACAATCAAAAACAAAATTCACGTCCCTATCAAAGAAAAGAAATTTGAGGCGGTAAACACTATAGTACCAAGAACTCAGCACCTAAACAAATCTCAGAGTGACAGCTTAAATAAACTTCTTCAAAGATACCCAAACTTATTCGCAGAGCCAAACCAGAAACTGACCTACACAACTAACGTAAAGGCAGAAATACGAACCTCATCAGACACACCATTGTATTCAAAATTTTATCAGTATCCAATGAGCTTAAAAGACGAAGTAAACAAACAGGTCTCTGAACTTCTAAACGACGGTATAATTAGACCCTCAAGATCCCCATACAACTCCACTGTATGGATTGTACCAAAAAAAAACCGACGCCTCAAAAGAAAAAAAATATCGCATGGTCATAGATTACAGAAAATTAAACTTGGTTACTATAGCCGATAAATATCCTATACCGGAAATTAATGAAGTGCTCGCGCAATTAGGTGACAACAAAGTTTTTTCCGTACTTGATCTTAAGAGTGGATTCCATCAAATTCCGTTAAAAACGTCCGACATAGAAAAAACTGCCTTCTCCGTGAATAACGGAAAATATGAGTTTACACGACTCCCATTTGGATTAAAAAACGCGCCAGCAATTTTCCAGCGCGCACTAGACGACATACTTCATGAACATATTTGCAAAATATGTTTCATTTACATTGATGACATCATCATTTTCAGTGAAGATGACGAATCACATCTAAAAAATCTGGAAAAAATTTTTCAAACTCAGCAAGACGCCAATATGAAATGTCAATTGGACAAATGCGAGTTCTTGAAGAACAAAGTCGAATTTCTTGGCTTCGTTGTTTCCGATAAGGGCCTAGTACCCCCTTCCCAAGACATTAAAAGATTTAAGATCATTTCTGGGACTTTCTGGGTACTACAGAAGGTTTATTGAAAACTATGCTAAGCTCGCCAAGCCCCTTACCTCGCTTTTAAGAGGGGAAGACGGACGAGTGTCCAAAAATATGTCGTCAAAAAAATCTATTTCGCTTGATAATCAAGCACTAGAAGCATTCAAAAAACTTAAAAGTAGCCTTATTTCCAAAGACAGAAAGGAGTTTCATTTGACAACTGATGCTTCCAACTTCGCAATAGGTGCAGTGTTATCACAAGATAACAAACCTATTTCATTTCTCTCAAGAACACTATCTAAGGCAGAAGAGAACTACGCCGCTAACGAAAAAGAAATGTTAGCTATTATTGGGGCATTAAAACACCTAAAGAATTACCTATACGGGAAAGCTAAAGTCAAAATATTTACTGACCACCAGCCGTTGACTCACTCTTTGAGTAGCTGGAACGGAAATGCGAGAATCCAACGGTGGAAATCATACTTAGAGGAGTATGATTACGAGATATTTTATAAGCCGGGAAAGGAGAACGTAGTGGCAGATGCAATATCCAGAATACCACTTACAGGCCAAATAAATTCATTTGCCTCGACGCAACATAGCGACGAGAGCTCTGGCAGAGAATTAATACCAAGTATGGAAATCCCTATTAACGCCTTTAGGAAACAGATTTTCTTTCATAAGGCAGAAACGACCGACTATAAATTCAGTATACCATTTTCAACTTTCCACAGACACGACATATACAGACATCAGTACAATCCGGACGAACTTTTATCCGACCTAAAAAAATACTTAAACCCCTCAGTTATAAACGGTATCTACACGACCGAAGATATAATGTAGAAAATCCAACAATTATACCCAAGTCACTTCAAAAATTTTAAAGTACGCTTCACGCAAACATTGGTCAAAGATTTGACCAAGACCATAGACCAAGAGGAACAAATCCTCAAGACACATAATAGGGCTCATCGAAATGCGTTAGAAAACAAAATTCAACTATCAGAAGAATTCTATTTCCCAAAAATGAAACAGAAAATAGCAAACATGGTGAAACAGTGTAGAGTTTGTAAAGAAGCAAAATACGATCGTCACCCGCCTAACCTAGAGATCAAAGAAACACCCATACCAGAATACCCCGGACACACAATCCACATTGACATCTACTCGACCGAACGATACCTCGTACTTACAGCAATAGATAAATTCTCCAAATTAGCAAAGGCTCAACTTATAAAATCAAAAGCAATAGAAGACATTAGGATACCACTTTGCGATATAGTTTTTATTTTAGTGTACCAAAATTCATAGTAATGGACAATGAGAAATCATTTACTTCCGAATCGATACGATTCATGCTAGTTGACCAACTAGGAATTCAAATTTATAAAACACCTCCCAACAAAAGCACGGTAAACGGACAGATCGAACGATTTCATTCAACACTATCTGAAATAATGAGATGTTTGAAAAGAGATCAAATCCATAGGAACTTCAAAGAACTTTTAGATCGAGCCGTTTATGAGTATAATTACGCAATACATTCAGTAACAAAGAAAAGGCCACTAGAAGTTTTCTTTGGCAGAAGAGTTACCACTGACCCAACGCAATACGAACAAGCAAGTAATAATTAACAGACAACTAGAAGACAGACTAAACAAATTGACCAAAATTTCCAACGACATTGCAAATTCAATAAAAAAGACTCACTTTTGAGCGACGAATTAGCCATCAGTTTCCAGAATCAAGTTCGGCTTATTAAAGAAGAAGTCATAAATATAAAATACGCCATCCAATGGGCAAAATTAAATATGATAAACACATTCTTGTTAAGTAAAAACGAAATACATACAATAAATACCCAATTTAACAATGGCCATATACCTCCATTAAATACTGAGGAAATGTTAGAATTCTCAGACGTATCCATATTGCACAATGGAACGACGCTCATATATTTAATCAAGAT
This sequence comes from Drosophila borborema, assembly GCA_030914335.1. NCBI lineage: Eukaryota > Metazoa > Arthropoda > Insecta > Diptera > Drosophilidae > Drosophila > Drosophila borborema. The sequence goes on along the minus strand of JAUESP010000162.1, from coordinate 10,771 downwards.
ACCGAACTTAGAAACAACAACTTTTCAAAATTATGTAATCAAACCAAATCTAACAGCATTGTTAACTTACCGGCAAGCGAAATATTCGAATCCGAAAATAAGGAAAAAATGTTTGGTGTTAAAGGTCAATGTAAGAATTTTTACAATATAAAAATTTGTAATAAAAATAAGTTAGAAGATTTAAGTCAGACTAGTTGTTTGCCAAAATTACTTAGAGGAGAACGGGCAATGTGCGTTTTTACCAACGCAGACCACATACCGACACTGGAGGAGATCGACGAAGGAATTATCCTAGCAAACAACATCAATGCAACCATCAACTGGCCAGGCAACGAGAAGCAGATAAAGGGAACCTACCTGATCAGTTTCTGGAACGAAACTATAAACATTAACGGCAAAGAGTTCAGCAACACCGAAATATAAGTCGCCGAACCGAGTGTACCACTTATCCAGATTGCTCCCGTAGAGATCGAACGCCTACGAATCCTATCATTGAAAGCACTAGAAGGGCTCCACATAGACAACACCGAAAAACTGCAGAAACTCCAAACCCACTCATCTGTAAACAGTATAGCATTCATCGCATCAATAGCATCTCTAGCTATATTAACGCTTACTCTTCATTGGTGTAAGGGTAGAAAGAAGACAATAAACCTACAACTTGGGAACATTAAAACCGAAATACCTCCAGCACCACCGATTTCACCAGTAACCATACACCAGCCACCAAATATGCAATTTAACAACCTACCATTCTTCTAATACACTTGAGGACAAGTGCAAATCTAAGGGGGAAGAGTTAAGAACGAAAACGTCAAAACTGCAACTGCAACAACATCCGGCCATCAGGTGAACAGCCCCAATATTGCTGAGCTCAGCGTCTGGATAACTTCCCGCACGCGCAACCCAATTGGCCAAATTCTTGGAACATTTGGCAACAAATCGGGTGATCCAGAAATGTCGCAACGCCGCTGTCTCTGCCAACGTCGCTGCCAATTCTCCAAGCTCTCTTAGGGTTCTTATTAGCTTAGTTTAATTAGTCTAAAAATGTAATCCAACAAGTACGGTCCAATTGGATCCAAATAAATGTTTTATTTTTAAAGTAAACAAGTAAGAAGGCTCTAGTCGAGACGGCTCGACTACGAGATACCCTGAACCCTGTAAAGAAAATGATACTCTTCTTCTTTACGCACTTATAAGCGCGCGCTCTGCTAACTGCGCAGTTGCTGCCGTGGCGTGGAGGTGGGTTGGGCTGAACCTCGGACGCTTATAACTCCATTTCTAGATGGACGATCTTCATGAAATTTTCAGAATAGATTAAGAGTATCTAAATCTATCTATATGCAAGGCTCTAGTATTTGAAATGCGTTTTTTTCAAATTGGGGTCGAAGGGGGCGTGGCATCTAAAATCTGTAAATTACATAATCTGCGTATCCATAATATCTATTTAAATAAACAAATTTGGAGTCTGCACTATGGGTAAAAAGTCGATTTTTTTGGCATTTATTCAAAAAAAATTTTGTTTACAATTTAAAATTTTCTTTGATATATTAAATATATATACTTCAACTAGATTAAATAGTATTTTTTTTTTAATTTAGGGACTACCATTAATAGTTTACACATACTCAAAGTCAGCTGTTGCATAGTTGCATTTGATATATAAAAAGTGCGGAAATTTTTGTGCAACTTGCAATTAAAATGGAGCTTTTGTGTAAACATAAACAAAGAAAGTGTATAATGGAAAACGTACCTAATGATATGTAAAATAAGTTAATGCTATTACTTTTTGATTGTAATTGGGTTATTGTCCAGTTGTCCAGTGTGTTGTTCATGTGCATTTTTAGCTAAAAACTAACAAATGTACGTGTGTTCCGTGGAGTATTACTTTTGTGCAGCACACTACTTCACAAAGGTTTGATATAATAGTTATTGTGTATTATGTCCAGGTTCAGAATCAATTAACCTCGTTTGCTCCTTTTTGTTCCTTCTCAAAATAATTGACATGTTGCAGCTACACTTGAGTTCAGCAATTCCATTCTGCTGGAAGTGTGGAACAGCAACAAGCGACAATATAGTGCAATAAAAGATTATATGGTCAAACAAAATAAGCAAAGACAACAAATCTGAAGATCAACTTAAATTAATTGACCAAAAAAATACTCTTCTTCTTTACGAACGTATGACCACGCGCTCTGCTAACAGGGCTGTTGCTGCCGTGTCTTAGGGGTGGGTTGGGCTATACTTTGGACGCTGATAACTCCATTTCTAGAAGGACGATCTTCATGAAATTTTCAGAGTAGATTAAGAGTATCTATATCTATCTATGTGCCAAATTGCAAGTCTTTAATATTTGAAATGAGTTTTTTTCAAATTGGGGGCGGAGGGGGCGTGGCATCCAAAATCTAAAAATTACAAAATCTGCGTTACCATAATATCTATCTAAATATATAAAATTAAAGTCTTTAGCTAAAACGGTGTAGAAGTTATGCCCAAAAAACGTAGAAAAAAGTAAATGAATGAAGGGGGAGGGGGTGTGGGCGTGGTTCAATTTTGGAAAAAAAAAATCCGAAATTATAAAATACTCATACTAATATGAGCGCAAAATTTGAAGCTTCTATCTCTTCAGGGACAATTTATGCCAAAAAATCGGGCTTTTTACCCATAGTGGTCTGTAGCTAAAACGATGTAGAAGTTATGCCCCAAAAACCTATAAAATGTAAACGAATTTTCGATTTTTTATCGATAATTTGGAAATGGGATGAGTTATCGAAAAAACAAAACAAACTCGTACTGCGTAGCTAACATACGAGTATTCATGTAAAATTTCAGCTCTCTAGCTTTTGTAGTTTCCGAAATCTCGACGTTCATACGGACGGACGGACGGACGGACAGACGGACGGACAGACGGACAGGGCTAGATCAACTTATTTTTTCATGCTGATCAAGAATATATATACTTTATGGGGTCTGCGACGTCTCCTTCTGCCTGTTACATACATTTTCACAAAACCATTATACCCTGAATTCCCATTTTCAATGGGTTCAGGGTATAATAACTTATAAGAATTTAACTTGTACACAGATGTTTGTATTTGTGTATACACATCCATGTGTGTATACATATTGCAAGAAGTGCGATGGTATTGTTTTGTTTTGTCACAAGCTGCTGATCAGCTGGTCAGCTGATCAGCTGTGAATTTATTTAGGTTTAGCTAACGATTACATGTTATTTTCAAAAGACCTAGGTTCGAATCCCGCTGGAAACTTT
>JAUESP010000162.1:0-2500 GCA_030914335.1 Drosophila borborema | reverse complement strand
CTTCTTCTTTACGCACTTAGAGGCGCGCGCTCGGCTAACTGCGCAGTTGCTGCCGTGGCTTGGGGGTGGGTTGGGCTGAACTTTGGACGCTTATAACTCCATTTCTAGATGCATGATCTTTATGAAATTTTAAGAGTAGATTAAGAGTATATATATCTATCTATTTGCCAAATTGCAAGTCTCTAGTATTTGAAATGTGTTTTTGCAAGTTGTGGGCGAGGGGGGCGTGGCATCAAAAATCTGAAAACTACAAAATCTGCGTATTTATAATATCTATCTAAATATATAAAGTTGAAGTCTCTGGCTGAAACAATTTAGAAGTTATACCCAAAAAACCTAAAAAATGGAAACGAATTCTCGATTTTTTATCGATAATTTGGAAATGGGATGAGTTATCGAAAAAACAAAATAAACTTGTATTGCGTAGCTAACATACGAGTGTTCATGTGAAATTTCAGCTCTCTAGCTTTTGTAGTTTCCGAAATCTCGACGTTCATACAGACGGACAGACGGACGGACGGACAGACGGACAGGGCTAGATCAACTTATTTTTTTATGCTGATCAAGAATATATATACTTTATGGGGTCTGCGACGTCTCCTTCTGCCTGTTACATACATTTTCACAAAACCATTATACCCTGAATTCCCATTTTCAATGGGTTCAGGGTATAAAAATAAAGGTTATAAGTTTTCGATTAATATATAACAAGTAAGAAGGCTCTAGTCGAGACGGCTCGACTACGAGATGCCCTGAACCCTGCAAAAAAAACTAATATTCTTCTTCATTATGCACTTATAAGCGCGCTCTGCTAACTGCGCAGTTGCTGCCGTGGCTTGGAGGTGGGTTGGGCTGACTTTTGGACGCTTATAACAATTTCTAAATAGCCGATCGTCATGAAATTTAGATTATCTAAATGAATCTATGTGCCAAATTGCAAGTCTCTAGTATTTGAAATGCGTTTTTTTCGAATTGGGGGCGAAGGTATTGATGTAAAAATTTATCGATGCATCGAGCATCGATGTTCTTTTTAAACCAATTTTTGCCGATGTTTTTCGATGTTTTCGCTGATACCGATGTTGAGCGACGCATCGATATTTTGCATAACATCAATTGTATAATTTCATAACAAAATAACATTGCCATTTTGTGATCAGTGAACAGCAAACTTTCAAATGCCGAAGTATGTAAATATATTTTAATCAAAATTAATCTAATTTACTATAGCTGGTATATATATTGTATAAAAATAACGCTATGAAAGCAGTTTAAAAAACATGAAATATTCGTCATATTGTCAAACGGGAATCTTTTAAAACATCGGTCATACATCGATGCATCGAATTTTCAATCCGATGTTTCAGCCCAACATCGATGTTTGATTTTGAACACATAGATTGACATCGACATCGATGTTTTCATTCAAATTTACATCACTAGGTGCGTGGGTTCGAATCCCGCAGAAAACTTTTTTTTTTTTCAAAAATTATTATTTTTTAATTTTTTTTATATTTATATATTTATTATAAAATGCTTGCTGCCAATTGATAATAATTTATAAACATACGCATATGAATTGTGCATTTAAGCAAAAATTAAAACAACTTTTCCGATTTGCCACGCTGCTTGCTTGCCAAGCAGTTTTTGCATGCATATATGTATGTATGTATGTACACAGATGTTTGTATTTGTGTATACACATCCAAGTGTGTATACATATTTCAAGAATTGCGATTGTATTGTTTTGTTTTGTCACAAGCTGCTGATCAGCTGTGAATTTATTTAGGTTTAGCTAACGATTCCATGTTGTTTTTAGTGATGTAAATTTGGTTGAAAACATCGATGTCGATGTCCATCTATGTGTTCAAAATCAAACATCGATGTTGGGTTGATACATCGGATTGAAAATTCGATGCATCGATGTATGACCGATGTTTTAAAACATTTCCGTTTGACAATAAAACGAATATTTCATGTTTTTTAAACTGCTAAATTTTGTTTGCAAGTTGGGATAAGTACTTTTCATACCTTCCCAAACACATAAAGGGTCGGTTTCGAATGCTGTTGACTGCATTCGAAGATAAGCAGTTATTTCTAAATCCATGTCCACACTCGGATTATGACGTTGAGCAAGCTCATAATGGTGGTTCCAAAAAGATATGGAACTCACGGTAGTTTGTGGTATGACTTCATTGGTTCAAATAAGGATTTAATTTTCATCATCACTAAAATGTCAAAGTTTGCTGTTCACTGATTACAAAATGGCAATGTTATGTTATTATGAAATTAAACCATTGATGTTTTGCAAAATATCGATGCATCGCCCAACATCGGTATCAGCGAAAACATCGAAAAACATCGGAAAAATCAGTAAAAAAAACATCGATGCTCGATGCATCGATGATTTTTTACATCACTACACGCACCTAAATATAGCTTGCATAGCGCTTACCACCAGCGCCACTGCCCTGACCTGGGTTTCGTTAACTAAAACCAAATA